>UXGD01002177.1:0-27873 GCA_900474315.1 Torymus auratus
GCACCTAACTTTGCGCCAAATTGGCCGATTTTAACGATTAACATCTTAAATTAAAGCTCTTTTCTTCTACTTTAATCGCTTTTTTGTGAAATATGTTTTGTCATCTTTAAGAGCTTGCTATTGGTTAATCATCAGTGACTACTTTTCGTCAATTTTTCCCATGTTAAATTCCCATAAGAAAAAATAATTTCAGCTTTTAGAAAAACACTATTTCGATTTCCGGTGTTCAACACTGCTTTCATACATTATATTAAATATAGAATGAGAAAAACCAGTTATCAGAGGTGTGCTTCAACTTTTTTTTTTCCTCGTTTTTGCGGACAAGTTAGGGACAACTTTTTGTGAGTTTCGACATATACTTACCGGTGTCGAGTGAAGATTCTCCTCGAAAAATACAGCGGAAGAACAGCGTGCGTTCGCATGCGTCTTTTGTTAATGGCGTGCAGCGTCGATCGAAAAGGAATTATGCGCTCACGATAAATTTCCATTTTTACAACTTTCCTCGTGCTCTAAAAATATATATACTTGCATATCGCGATAATAACAGACCGACCTACCGCCCGGTCACCAATATAAAAGACTTTTGCCATTTTCAAATTTAGCGAAATTTGGCTGCTTAATACATTTAAAAAATGACAATAACTGAATTTCTTCACTTCTCACTCTTACAGTCACCACTAAAGCCACTACAACGAATTCTCACCAAAATTCGAAACTTTATAAGTTAATATTTCGTTCATTATTAACATTCGAAATTTCAAATACATTTTTAACGAATACATATATGTATATAACTAGATAAATTGAAAAGTCAAAGGCTAGTTATACATGTAGGTCGACGGTGGGTGCGCGCAGTGATTCCTCGACCGAAGACCGCACAACCCGCGCAGCACCTCGCGATTAACTGCGACACTTTACCGCTACAGCGCGCCTCATTATAAATGTGTGTGTGTATAAAATAAAACTTATCTAGGCGAAATATCGGCCGGCCCGGTTACGTAATGCGTTATTATAACCGTTACTTTCAATCGCGCCGGCGTATGTTTATAAACAATGGGAATCGATATAGACTGCGGCTACTGTATATAATACCGGCCTTGCAGGGCTACTTCTATATATATGATGGCGCGCGCGCCACTGGCGGCGAGAAACTGAAAGGCTGATTAGTAGGTCGCCACAGCGGGAAAAAATCGATCCTTACGTTCAATCATTATCGACTGATATTCATTAAATATATATAAACGCCTGAATATATCAGCCTAAATGATATGTGCGGGGGGGTTGCCTTCTATATACACGTTATAACGATCTATTGTGTGCCACGGGTGAATATATAAGGGGAGATAGAACTGCGCCGCGCGGCTGTCCCCGGGAAATATTACGGCCATTACATTTAATAACATGTGTGTTTCTTTTTTTTGGCAGTGGGCGCGACGGGAATTCCCCGCCCCGGGAAGAGAATTATTCGGTATAACGAAGAGGGTTTTTCGTTCGCCTGGCCATAAAAAACAGCTTCTCGTTTTATATTTTCGTATATATATGTAATTGATAGATTTTTGCAAGGGAAAAGTTGATGAGAATTTTATGTATGTATATATAGTGCGCGGGTGTCAATATGAAACCTACATTTCACAGTTCACGTATAGAGAGAAAAAGGAGAGAAAAAAAATTGGAACGACAATCTTCCTATAGATAAAGTACAACGAGGTGTGCGAATGTCGGCTTAATTGCCGTGTCACAATGGTCATGCTCGCATATATGGCTTCGTGTGTATGTGTGTTTATTTTCAAACATAGTCGAAAATGGTATATATATATATATATAACACCGCACGAGCCGCCGGCGGCTGACATATTTGAGTAATTTGTGCGCGCACGACGCGAGTTGTTTTAACAAACGTATATATCTCCATATATAGAACTCTCGCGGCGTTTATGTAGGTTGGACAAACCTAGTATTCGCAGCTCGTATACATCAGCGAAATTTCTCCCAAACACAATAGAAATTTCCAACACTCCATTATACATTTTTGTCAGATCGCAATGCAATTCCTCGTTCTTGTTTCTTTTATGTAAGTATATAACAATTTTTTTGTCCACTTTTTTTCCCCAATACTCGGAAAACTCATTCTATATATCGAACGCTCAACACGCGAGATAACAGAGCGCAGCAGCATTATAATTGCCGGGCGCACGCTTTCTCCTCAATTTTCTTAGCTGCGTCGCAAACAAAAAGTACAGCACACTGTGCGCCTTAGTCACTTTTATTTGTCTCCCCCTCCGTCTGCAGTATATAAGTATTTCGGCGCTACAAGTATGTCTGTATGTGTGTTCCACATCCGTGCGGAAATGTTTCGCTTTAAGTACCCGAAGGTCATTAAACTTATCGCTCTCTCACTACACACACACACGCGGACAGTAGCTGTAATACAGTTATGTCGTTCGCTCATTACGGACCCTTTTATTTAGCCGATGTGTATACACTAAATATACGAACACCGTGTTAAGACGACAGAAGCGCGATATATACTATAGACATGGATGAATTATCTTCTCTCGCGCGCGTCTTATCAAAGGCTAGCCAAAATGGTTACTCAATTCCTATTATATGTGTGATGGCGCCGTGTAAACATTAATGCTCCAATTTTCAACAATCACTTTATATAAAACATTTCCAACTTGCACGCGGTTTCCTCAATATATATTACACTCAAACCCTCAAAAAAGCACACTACACTCGAGTAATTTTTACTATTACATTATTTTATTATATTCATCACATACGACGACCGGCTGATTTCACGAACACCATATATTGCACAAGAATCACCAACCGGCGGCCGATATATATTATTGTACATCACTCGCACCCTCGCGATATAATACGACGCAGTTGTCCATCATAACCGCGTTGCACAACAATTCGGAAATTACACATACAATACGCGGGATATATTATATCGAGGAACTTATATACCCCACCGCGGCGATAGTATATATAATTGCACCCCCCTTGAAAGCGCCTACTACGGCGTATCTAATCACGTGAACTTGAACGTTTCGAAATGTGATTATATGGGTATGTATATATGTACACTCCGCTCCGCGTAAAATTGGAACACGCTATACTCGCTCGTCGCCGTGTGATGATGCACTATAATTGTACGTAGTTTATATACGACACGCGGTAAGGATGATTTTATATCAGTATATATACGTGTGTATATTAACGAAACACTCGTGGCTCGATAACAATGTAATCGCTGCGTCTGCCTTCGCGCATACTGTAACGTTATACTGGATCGTACCGGTATTCTTTTTTTTTCTCTCTTTTCACCGCGTGTGCCAAAGCCTCGCTTTCGCTGAAAGCCTAATTTCAATTCAAAACATTCGCGATGAAATAGCCGCGCGAGGTGGTTATCGCACTCCCCCACATGGTTTTAGTGGAACGCGCGCGTATAGCATATTTTCAGCCGAGAGAGCGCCGATAGAATCCGTGACGAAAGAGTCACTAGTTATTATGTATACTCTCTCGGTGTGTATATATATATCGCGAACTCACGCGTTGAGAGTTATTTATTTATTTACTTATACACAACACTTTCTTTGCCTTTTATAACAAGAAACACTCGAAACTGGTCACCCCCTACAGAGCGATAAAACTTATTGTAGTTATATTACACACAAACCTCGAATATATATCACAACACAGCGCCGACGAATTTCCTGCGCACTTTCCACTATAATATATACATATACAGCTCACGCGCACAAAAAATATAGCGCAGTTTTCACTCGATAACACCCACAACCTCTCTCTCACTATACCCATTACAACTTTTTTTTTTGTTTTCACCTACTTGTCGCACAACAACCACACAGAAAAACCCATCGTCCGCGCGCGTACCTCTCAGCCCCGCTGTCCGCAACAATAGCACCGCAGAATATAACGGTCACTTGTATATATATATATACACACACATATAAAAAGCGTCGATCTAAATTTCACCGCGTCGTCGTCGTCGTCGTCGCACTTCGCTGCTACTTACGGCATTATATATATACATCCACGCTGCTGTGGAATTCCTGTGGCGCGGCGGACACGACGAAAAAGTACGCGCCGCGTTCCGATCGTTAAAGCGCTGCTGCTGCTGCTCTCTTGTATTATAGTAGTATAGCGCGCAAGGCGAAGGAATAAGGAAAGAAAAGGTAAAAAAAAAGAGTGTATTGTCGAGACGCGAGAGCCGATTATACACACACACACACTACTTGCTCTCTTTCGCGCACAGCGAGGTGCCTATAAGCTTTATAGTACACGCTGCGCGGCACGACAGGTGACACGTTTCTTCACACACGTATATGTGTATATATAGAGAGACCGCGTCGTTTTCGACTCGATTTTCTGCCTCTACCGTTCCTATATATATATATATAGAGGCTCTTTTTCCGCGCTGCTGTTATCTGCCGCCGTTCGGCGCTATCGCCGGGACGGCGTGCGGGTGGGGGGAAAACCGAGCGAGCGAGCGAGTCGCTGCGCGAGGCGATCGAACGATTATTGCTGTGCGCGCGGCGTACCCAGCACGAGTGTCATACTTATACTCTCTCGGTAGGAGGAAGTCGCTCTATAGTGTATATTGTCTGCTGCTGCTGCGCGCGCGCGTTTGTTTATGTATATAGCTACGGTATAAAAAACTTTTTGGTCTCCCCGATTTATAGTGTCTGTGTGTGTGTGTGTAGTGTGTGCGCGTCAGATATATATATATATATAAATAAATAGTGGAAAATGTGGAAAGGAGCGGCGGCGGCGCCGATTATTGCGAAAGCTATACAACTAACGAAGCGCCGCTGCTGCAGTAAGTGCACGTAGGTTACTATCGGCGAGGATTATTCGTCAGCTTCTGTGGCCTCGGAGGACGGAGCTGCGGTATAATATATATAGTGGAGCAGAAACTTGCTGACCCGAAATAAAAGAAACACACGACGACGCCATGCGGTGTATCGGCGATTTTTCGTATAGGTATATATATACATTTAGATGGAATTGAAGCTGTACGTTGTGTGCGTTATATGTATGTATATACAAGCTTTTTAATTGCGCGCGCGCGCGCGAGCTGCGATAGGAGACGCGATAGTGTGTGAGTAACGTGGTCATTGATTGCCGAGCACGCGCGCGCAGGGAAATTCGTTTAATGTCGGGCAGCGTTCGATTTCCGTCGTATATATAGGTTCTTGTAGGATCGGGGGCATAATGGAATTTGTGTATGTGTGTGTATTAGTCAAATGGGTTTTGATGATGAAGCAAAAGTTTCTTCGCCCGGTGATATAAGTATAGGGATAATGGAAATATCGAGGTTTTTCCAAGTTTCATTTTTTTTTTTTGGTTCGAGATTAAATTATGGTTATAGTTGGGTGACGTCTGTATATGTACGAGATAAGGAATCGAGAGTTCATTTGTATATATATATATCATAGTAATGTTGCACACATACTACTGTCGTGTTTCATTGACACGAAACCGTATATAATTATCATCGCGCAGAAACAATTTCTTCGCGGGAGATAAGGGTATAACTCTGGTAAATAACAAGCGCGTTGTACTAACCTCGGTGACAGTGGCTTTCAAGATTTATTTTCGCGTTGTTTCGGCCGAAATTAATTATTCTGTTTTTTCATCAAGATAATTTAATAAGGTTCCAATAAGCATAAAATGCATTTTAACGATGTCGCGGGTATCATTAGTGTCACGTATTGAATTAGTATATATATATCAAGTACATTTCGAGCGGACATTTATAAGAAATTTCTTACTCGTGTTTACTTATAAACAAAATGCTTTTAATTATTTCTCAATTCTATATAAACTGGGTGAACGTAAAATGGTGAAAAGTTACTATTTAGATGGCGATAAGTTTATTTTAGTAGCGGATATTCGCTTATCAAAAGAGTAGGGAACTTAAATTTTTATTATCCAATAATGAGTATATTTGCTGTGCTGTAATAATGTATACGTTCACGGTTCCTAATTGGCGAGTGTCTTATGACTGTTTAACATTAAGTACCGATTATTATTTTTCATTTAATTGTAATATAATTTATTGAGAAGCTTATTAAATTACATTATTTTAATGACACAGCGAGAATCGACAAAAAATTCTTCTTCGCGTTTAAATGCAAAATAGCAACAAAAAAAAACTCGAGATTAAACTTTTATAAACGTATATATTTGAATACTTTCACAGTGATAATAATGTACAACACGTGCTGTATATTTAGCACACTGTTTTATAATGCTACACGGAGAAACATCTATTTGTAAACTTTACTTTTTTTTTTATAAGAAAATTTATTATTATCATGGTACACAGTCGACATGTGGGATCATTTTAACTTCTTAAATAGTAATTTTTATGACTGCTGAAACGAAGCATCACAGAATCAGTCGATTTCTTAGGACAATAATAAAAATTATTATTTAAAAAAGTAAAAGTGCGTTATAAAAGAGTCACTGGCAACAACCTCGCTATAGTGACTGTCGCAACATTTTAGGCCGTTATCAGGCATATCCCCCACGTATACAATAAGGACCACGTGTTCTCTCCCGACAAGAATAAATTCCCTCGAGAGAGAAAAAAAACTCTTGTACATTCGATTCTGGTATACCGGGTGGAATAATGCGCTTCACTTCAACATTCTTCATATTTCTTTCAACAATTAATCATCGTTGCACTCTCATTTGATATATTTGCTATATAATATCGTTCCTATAATCGTCTGCATATATTTACAGAACACATGTGACTCTTTATTATACCGAATACAATCGAATCATTTTAATACCATGAACCGTTATTAACCAATACCGTTTCATCAAAACCGTCTTCTACATAAAAAAAATCAAATCAACCATATATACAACTCGCCACTATACTAAACTCCACGTTTAAAATCCTCTTCGCCTGACTGAAGAACGCCGCTTTTCAACAGAGACGACGGCGATTAAAAAAGAGCGCCTCCCAGTTTAGATAACGCCCACAGAGACTGGCGCCTGCATTATATTTTATATTCACCCGCGCCTATCCGATTATGAAAATGTGCGCTCCCCCGCGGTTAACATTTTGAGGCCTCAATTAACATCACCTCTCGCCCTATACGTATATAATAATAACAACATCAACGTTACGCCTACACACGTTAGGGGTCGAATCGCGCGTGAAAAGGCGTCGGCGTGGAGAGACTGCACGATCAATGATGAGCGAAATTAGAGGGAGCGAAGCTGCTGCTGTTGCGTGCGCAATGAGCGTTTAGTATAGCTGCTCAATGGGCGAAAGAGAGAGAGAGAGAGAGTTGCCGGGCAATTACGAGAGCGCGCACGTGTGTTGCAATAACCGCGCCGCCGTCTCCTCGCTTTTCTCAATGGATATCGTTATATACCGCGCGTCTCTCAGCTGTGCGCGCCTTGAGGTTTCTAAATTATACGTATAACTATATGTGTATATATGTTGCCTTGTCCGGAGTCCACGGAGTGCGCTTTATAAGTAAACGGCCAGTTGTCGACGCGGAATGATGGACGTCGTTGTGTGTATATATATAGGAGAACAAATTGCTGAATTTGGGGGGATGTATAGTCGAGGTCTGTGATGCAGGGGTTGTACGATGATGTATATAGAACGCTTTGTGTGTGGGTGCTTGCAGGATTTTATAGTATCTATTGTTCTTGTAGTTGCTGAAATTCGATGGGTTGTATGTGACTTTATATCGAGGCCCCATACGAAAACTAGCACGCTTTATGGCTAGTCTTCGTGACAATTTGAACCGTGTTAGTTTTTGTAAGGAGCGTCGATATATATAGTAGAGCAGTTGGTCACTCTTCACATATTCCGAAATATTGGGTAGCATGATGCAACGTTATAGGGACGAAAATTCGCATTGATCATAAAATACGTTTATTGTACTCATCATTCGTGAGTTTATTGTAGCATAATTTAGGCACCCTTGTTCACCCTCTATATATACATTATATATACGTATCCCTCGTGTGCTGTAACTTATATATTTCATCATATATATAGTGTGTCAACCTATATACATGCAAATGACGTTTATGCTTCCGTTTTCATGCACAATAGAGACATCTTTCAGTCGCCACACTATATAAACACCAAAAGCAAGGACGTTACATACAAAGTCTTGATTATAATTCTTCAGCTCCTCTTCGCACAATAACCATCGCGACCTTTTCTTATAATATCCGCAGAGCCGCGTTATATCCACGCTCCAGCCGCGCGCGCGGTAATTATTAATCCCGTCAGCAGCGCATATACTCGACACCTTAAGGACTCGTGAGAGGGAGAGAGAGAAAATTGTTTGTCATCCGCACACGATTATATATATACCGACTTTCCCAGCGCGGATCCGCGCTCACGGCAAAACTCGACCGACCGCTTTTTGCATGATCGCGGCGACGAAGCCGTATCGAATCCTATAACGAAAAAAAAGAAAATGAAAAAAATCCGCCGGAGTGATACATAATATCGCCGGCGAGTATCCTTTTCCCCGCGTGCGGCGCGCTCGGGCCGGCGTATGGAGCGTGACGTAAAACAAACAATGCCGCTATATGTATATATGTACATCGAGTGTGGCCGCGATTTATGTATATATACACTTATAGGTGCGCGTTGCGCTCGGTCGTTCGTTACCCCGTGTATGCGGTGTTTTCCCATGAGAGAGAGAGAGAGAGTTGACTGGTTGAAGGCCGAAGCGAGTCCGTCGATAATTCGAGGCATGGTGTGAATTATTTTTTCGCTTGAGGGTGGTTAGTACGTACTGCCGTGCTGTGGTTGTAGGGGAATGGACTCTAAGAGGTGATAAGTTGAGAGGCTGCCAGATGTGTTTAAAGGTCTCGGATTTTTTTTTTTTTTTTTTTTTTTATATATGTGGTAGTTATCGATGATTGAGCGCACAGTATTATTATTGATTACAGACTGCGTGTGTATGTGCTGATTTTAATATACTATTTTATCGTTACTATATACACGGCTCGGTGTATACAATTACGAGAATGTGCAATTACAAATTGTGAAAAGAGAGAATGATTGCTTAATTTAAGTGCGTAGCATTATTTATTTCATTTAAAAACTCAATTGTGTACGTGTATAGTGAAGTTGATCATTGAATATATGCGATTCGTTAAATAGAATGATGATAATTAATTTTGTATGGGATGTTATATCTTTAATTACTTCCTGTTTTGTTATTATAAATATATATAACTAAGAAATTATAACAAAATTTAAGAAAAATCCTGACTTTATGCATTATTCGCATAGATGTAGTACGTTATACTCGGTAAGGTCTCCCCTAACGCCGGAGTACTTTAGGGATTGTATTACATCATCCACTGCGCGCTTAAGACTCTAAAAAAAAAAAATATTGAAGGATGTTAATGTGGGATTATATCAAGCTTATTCGCATTACAGAGTCTTAAACACTAGGACAATGCTAATGCTCCAATACTAAAATTGTTTGTTAGTCATTTAGCGCCTATTGTAAAACTATGTCTATACCAAAGTTTTTAAACTTACCCTCGCTCTTATCAATACAAACACTATTTATAAAAGCCTTTAGTACTAATAGCTTTCAATCTAACACTTCCAACAGCATAATACATATATATACGTAGAGTGTTACGCCAAGGGTTCATCAAAATCACAATAATTCTTATATTTACATTCCTTTCTCCGCGCTCGGGGCTGCTGTCGGGCGCTCTGGCGCGATAAAAAGAGATGCAGCAATTACTCGCGATTACCAAGGCGTGAAATCACAACGGACGAGAGAGGTGACGTCACGCGCGGGCACGACACGACCGCACGACGCGCATAATTACTTCCGTTTTCTCTCTCTCTCTCGAAAAAAAAAAAAAAAAAAATTAAAGAGGCGCGCAGGGCCGCTTGAAATTACACTCGCTCGCGGCAAAAATAAATCCGTTATATAGCGCGTATCGTAGTAACCCACCGCTATATAACATGGCGTAATCTAAAACGTCGACTTCCCCTCCGAGTGACACACGCCAATGGGGGTGTGTACTACGTATATATATATTTACGAGTCGTCGTCGTTTTCGTCGTTTCGCTTATCTCGAGGCTCGTGCGCCGGATTAGATTAAGTAGTAAGCGGATGCGTTACATACTAATGCTGAGTTATCTATGCGGCGATCTGGTTTTTATATATGGTCTATACCTGCGGGCGGTCGCTGTGCTAAGATCCACGCTGCAGATAAGCACGTGGGAAACCGTGAAAACGAAAGTCGTCTGATGCGAGACGAGCGGAATGTATGCGTGTGTGTATCTGGTGTGTATCTCGGAAGAAGGTGAGAGGGAAGTGGGGAGGGCAATTGATAATGTCACGCGTCGGCTTTCGGTTGTTTGGAGGAGAGATTTTTCGATTTTCGGGTGGACTATATCGTATACGACTGATACGAATGATGGTTATGGTAATCGGAATCTAGTTGTCACTCTGTGATATGAAAAATTTATCTGGCTGTACGCTTGATATGAGGTTTTTTTCGTTGACAATTTTTGTTTAAATATTTTTAATAGTTGGCAGAAGTGGCTGTGACTGAATTGAATTGGAATTACTACGTACCTTCAAAAAATTACTATTTTTGATAGTAAACGAAGGACAGACTCATCTTCTCATGAAATTTACTTATATACAATTTATACGTAAAAATTTTTATGAAAATATGAGTCTGTTCTACGATCACTATCGAAAATAGTAATTTTTACAACAAAAATTTTCCCCGCATAGGATGATTGACTTGAATCATTTTATATAATACGAATTTTCTATTTTAAAAAATGCAAAATGCAATCGTCAAATTGTAAGTTATTTTTACACACATGAGATGTACAAAAAGTGAATTTCAATCTAAAAATATAATAGAAACACACTTTTTAAACATTGAACCGTAAAGAAAATTCTGTCAATGGCTGTCAAATCCTAATAAAGTAGGCATAAATAGTTTTTTATTTCAATAATACCTATACTGCATCAAATACCCATGAAATCAGCATGAATTATCGATAATGAATGACGATAAATGATATATGTCGTACGGGAAAAAAGAGACAAGTTTGATATACACTACGTAAGCATCAGAAAACTCTATTTTTAACGTTTTTTTTTTATTTGTTTACACTGAGAAATAATCTACTTATAATGGTAGTAGTAATCTTTTTATCAATCCATATTTTGATGTTATGAGTTAAAGTTCAAATACAAAATAAGTAAATGATCCTTGCAAGGACGCCTATAAACAAATGGATTAGGTTTTTTTTTTCAACTATTAGAATAGTAAAAAGTTACTTGAAATACTTAATAAAAAAGTTGGTTTTTAACGATTCTCAAAAGTTCAGTCACCAAGATGTTTTATTAACCCGGAGGTACATTTATTTCTTCCTAAATAGTATTTAAAGAAGAAGTAGAAATTATTACAAAAAAATGTATTATAGGTACATTAACTGTAGAAATTCAACGGGAATATAAAAATAACTTTTAACATTGTGATTGTTGCTGAATTACTAAATTCTCTAACGTAACTTTGTGAATTCCGTATTTAACATACCGGGCACGAAATTTATTTAATTAAATGATATTTTACATCGAACTTAAAGTGGTCCAAAGCCATCACATGGCATCAAACGCTAGGATGCGTGATTGTCAGATTTTGGCAATGGGTTATGAGTATGTAACTCTCCCCTATATGTATATTAGTCACACTTACATTTGGGCTTTAAAGTATCATGGCCGAAGCAATGCAGTAACCCATCTAAGATCTACACGTGCAAAAAGTGCGTAAAGGATAGGCTCATATTGTCATGGAATAAGCATGCAAGACAATAAATAGCACTTTTCTTACTTCTCCATTTCACCATAAGAAACGACAGTTCCCACTTTTCAATTCGCCATGACGCTTTAAATCCCGTTAAGGTGCCTTTTCATGCGCAACGCCAAAACGCTAAAACGCTGAAACCGTATTGATAATTTATAATGTTCAGCGTTGTAGCGTTTCCGATTTGCGCATGAAAAGGCAGCCTTAATATAGCATTTCTAATATATTCATTTTCAAATTTTCCAATTAATTTAAATTCGCTTACTTATAAACATTGTTTCGAATTAATGAGCGATAATCGCAGGTCAACATAATTAATGAATATTCATTACGAACGAAGAGTCATGTACACGCACGGATAGAATTTTCCGGTAAAAATTATCATTAAAGTTTGGCAGACCTGAAACACTTGAAGCGGTTGGAAAAAATACCGCGATTCCCTGTAATTTTTACCGGACTTTCATGGTAATTTTTACCGGAAAATGTTATCCGTGTATATAGGAGGCATGCAACAAGAATCAGTAATGATGAATAATCTATATAACGAACGAAATAAACGGAAAAACATTGCGTAATAGAAAAAATTGCTATTTTTGATATTAAACGAGGGACAGGCTCAAATTTTCATGAAAATTACTATACAATTTATAATGTTCATAAGAAAATGCGTCTGTCCCACGTTTACTATAAAAAATAGTAACTTTTCCTACACAATTTTCCTCCTTTCACATATATAATATGTTGGTAAATGTATATAATAAATGGTTAATTTAAATTAATGTATACTTATATATATTTATCTATTAATTTGTTGAACAAAAAAAAAACGTTTTGCATAAACTTGAAATATTTTTTCCGCAAAGTACCGATTTTAAGGGAGATAACGCAACACTTACAATTATATTTGAGCAAATCAGCAAATACCTGACCAATCACAGTATCCGCATTATCTCTACCGCATCGCGAGCCAACTGAATGAGTGTGAAAATGAATAATACGCTAAACGTTTTTCCGTCTTGTAACACCGTTATAATAACGAACGTTATAGAGCAATAATATTATACCATTGTAATATGCGCCGCGTCTGAAAACCGCAGGGCACGGGCGTGTTCCGTCGTCTTGTCCCGCAGGCGCCCAACGTGTCGCAATATAATATAATGGAACACTGCCGCGTGATTCGTTGCTGCAGCCGCGACATATACCGCAACGTCGGGCAAAAATGTTCATTCCCCCTTGCATACCTATACATGTATCCTATATATACATTGCATACCCATACTAACTCACGAAATTCGTCCTCTCCGTTTGATTGACAGGTAGAGCCGGCGAGTGTGTGCCAGCAGAGCGACAGCGAGGCCGCCAATATAATCCTAGATGCATAATGTGATGGTGCGGCGTGATAAACCGAAAGTTCCATGGCTAAAATGAGTTCCTAACAATGTACAATGAACTACAGTCGAAACATGCCAGACTGGCAGCAATATAGTACATTGCAGTCTGGCGATAGCGAGCGACAGCAGGCGAACAATGCCTCCGTCGTTCAACAACAGCAGCAGCAGCAGCAACAACAAACGGTGCAACCGGGCGCCAGCAGTGGGGGTAGCACCGGTAGCCACTTGTACAGCCTCGACTGTCTGAGCAAACCGCAAAACGATGGCGGCGGCGGCTACTACGCGATGGGCCGGTCGCCGGTCAGTAATACCCAACAGCAACAACAACAACAACAACAGCAGCAGCAACAGCAACCGCCGGCGGGCTCGCCGCTGGGCCAGCCGCAAGCGCCGCCCTCCACCATGGGCCACCACATGCCCAGCTGCCATGTGGGTTACGGGGCCCAGACAACTATGGGCGGGCTCTTGGACGCCGCTGTCATGGGCGAAGACATGCAGCAGCACCAACAGCAACAACAGCAACAACAACAACACCAACCGCAGCAACAGCAACAGCAGCAGCAGCACCGTAGCACGGTGCAGATGTCGATGAGCAGTCCCACGTCGAGGATGGCCATGGGGGTCGGTAGCGCGATGGGGCCCATGGGCCATCACCAGATGATTCCAGGACCACCGCCGCCCCCCACCGCCAGCATGGCACCTAGCAGGCAGACGTCGTATGCCGCCTGCAAAGGGTCCTGCTGCCAACCGGCGCCTAGTATGAGCTACAGGTGCGTGTGCTTTCGAATAATATCCTTCTGCTTTTTTTTTAACTTTATAATACCGATGGTCGTTGTAGACTTTGGAAAACTATTGTATGTTATATATGTTATGTTGCAAAACTTTTAGTTAATTACACTGGCCTTTTTTTTTTAAACATATAGTAAAATATTTAAAAAATGTATATAGAAACGGTATATCCATAGTCGTTATAGAATACTCTATTGTTCTGCTTAGTTTCAAATCAATATTCTAAAATGTCTAAGAATGTCAAACACCGCGTCGGACTTATTTAATAATTTCGTTCCAAAGCCGTTCTTAAACGTTTTGCAATATCGACTGGGAACTTTGTAGGAGAGTAGAGTAGATTATTGCGGACGGCAGCAAAGACAATTCGTATAACGATCGATTATAAAATTCCCCTTAAGCAGTACAATACGATTACTTAACATAATGAACAAAGTTTCTAGTAAAACTATAATATCAATGAACCGTTGTTTGTTAAATTCCTTTTTTAATCATAAAACATGTGTATCACTGAGAAAAGAGTTTAGCAAAAATTATCGATAGCTTTGTAATAACTGCCATACTGTCATGTACAGCTATATACCACTGACTGTAAAGACTGAAAAGATTACGATACACGGACAAAGAAACGTAAATTCTACTTTTTTACACAGTTGATTTAACTTATAAAAGCAAGCTTATTTTACTTTCATAAGAATAAGTAGAAACTGCTTTTTAAAAAAAAGTTGAACTCACTTTTTAGTAAAGTAAGATTGGCATTATGCTTTGATATACATTTCAAATAAAAATTAGTTTTTACTTTAAAAATTAACAAAAAAAGTGAATTCTACTTTTTTTTTTTTTTAAACATTTTCGACTCTTGCCTTGATTTAACTTGTGAAGAACAGCAAGATTTACTTTTTTCCTGTATATACTTTATAAGAAATTTTGCTACAAGTACAGAAAAATTTACTATACTGTATTGTAGAGTATAACAATTTTTCCAAACCTTTTTTTCTCAGTGTACAAAACCCTACTTTTCAATATCATCAATTCGGTAGGTTTTCCTCTGAAAAAACTTGCACTCAAAAAGTCAAGTAATTTCACTCCCGTTTGCTTTCATTTACGTCCAAGATCCATATAATACAAAAAATCCTCAACAATTGCAGCACCGAATAAAAAATAAATTAAAAGACAGAGTAAAAATTGATTGAAAAATCCATATACACTCCTCTAACAGAACAAAAAAAAAACATCCATCTCTCTTTCATCTTCCAGATGGGACAAGATGAACCCGTACCAGTCAGGCCACCCCTACCGGGATAGCATGCATCCGTCGCCGAGCGGCTACACGACGATGGACGGCCGCACGGCGCGCTACGGCGCGTACCACCGTAAGGATACAACCGCAATGGCCGGTTTCCCTCTCGACCAGCAACAACAGCAACAGCAACAGCAGCATCGCAGGTACCGGAAGGAGTCGAGCCAAGTGTCGCGAGCCTACCATCAGCCGAGCGCAGCTTCTGTCCTACCACCCAACTACCCGGGAATGCAAAGCTACGGCTACGTTCCCCCACCGCCACCGTCTACGGCTGCAGCGGCGGCTGACTACCACCAAAAGTACTACGCGCGTGGACACCCACCGCCCCCACAGGCCCAACCCGCGGGCATGATGAAGTATCCCGATCCCAGTCTCGCCATGCAGGATAAATACCTGTCAAAACAGGCGGCAGCGGTGGCGCAGTATCAGCCGACCAACGGACCGATCATGCAGAACGGAGTGATGGTCAATCCGGCGGCGGCGAGCATGTCGCCTGGTGCCATGGCCAGCCCCTACTTCAATCCACAGCTCGGTGAGTGAGAGACTTTGTCTCTTGCGGCAGTATATGAATTATCTCGGCGATGGGTATATAGATATTCGCGTATGACATTAATGCAATTAAATTTTATATGTAGTTCGAGGAAATTATTCTTTATTTTCTACTTATAGATGTGCTTTTTGTTAATATATTAAAAAGAAAATAATGTCTTGATGAGGTAATATCATTTTCTATTCATTAGCAAATGATAATTCTTCTGGGAATAATCAGGGATAACACGTCAAGGTACTACTCGCATTCGACGATATGAGGTCAAAGATGAGCCTTGCACGAGATTGATCGATTAGTTGCGTAGCCATTCAACTCGGAGCTTGAATGGCCGTGTGGTGTCAGAGTGTATATATAGCGTCCTATGGGCAACTAACGTGGATGCACTGATGAAAACCCGCCATGATTTCGTCTTATTTTTTCGGGATATGTCAAGTGTTTTCATTGCGTTGTTATATATTTGCTTTGGAACAAGTGTGCAACTGTGAGGACTTATTATTGCGTCGAGAAATTAAATTGGGTACAAGTATAATAATCCGTTTGAAAAAAAGAAGAGTAAAGGCCGAAATACATAAACATGGGTTTATCTAAAGTTTACATTGAGATATAAATTTTTTTGTATTGTAAAAGAAACTTTTATCAAAAAATTCGATTGTGAAAATTGAATTATTATCAATACGTAATATTTATTGTAGTTTATATTTAATCCGACGTTATTTACTTTGTGGAGATTTGACAAGTATATTTTTCTCATTTTTTTTTTATCATTTCCAAAATAAATTCCCATTCTTTCATATTTTCGGCTAGCGCACGTAACAACAAAATATATAAGTCTGAGTCATGTCGTGTTATCGGGAAGAATTTGAATACTGTACAAACAAATTATGTACAATGTTCTTTAGAACGTCTTTTTCAGTTAGAAGATAAAAATATTGTGTTATTTTTTAAAGACGTGATAAATTTAATTACTTTATAGATAGAGTAATGATTGTCTAGAAATATAATCCGTTTACCAATTTATAAGAATGACATGGAAGAAAAAAGCGCAATAAATCGACTAATTTTGTTTCCTCTCAAAACTAATAAAAATTTTTAATTGTTTCCAATAGCTATCATAAAAATCAAAATTTTTGCAATGTAGAAAAAATTATTAGAAATAAAATTTCGATGATACGCTATTATACATGGCGCAAAAGCGTATATATAGCGATTTAATTGGCTTATTACGTCATACCCACTGAAAAACAGTGATAAGACGTTGTAAATCATCTGTGAAGTAATCCTTTAGCGTACAATCGAAATTTTTTTCTATCGGTATCTGTTACCCGTCAAAGTTTAAGAAAAACGCTGACTTTATCTCGCGCACTTCCACTAACGATATATCCATGCATCTTGTACTTTCGAAAAATGTACGCATGTTTTCCGATAAACAGCATGTTCCGTGGTAAAAAAGTTAGTATATAGTAATACTCTACGTGATTCATTACCAAAACGAATCTTTCTCTACAACCTCCGCAGCTCGAGACCTACCGGGCGAGTTCGCGTGCAAGCTGCCGGACGCTAAGGAACCATCCCCGATGTCGCCGCAAACGAAGCACATGTACCAGCAGAAGCTGACGCTGCAGCGCATCAACTACGAGAACCACCTGCGCGAGTTCTCCCGGATACAGGGTTACCAGAATCATCCAAAGTATCAGGAGTACCTCATGAAGTATCGCGAGAATCTGCGCATGCAGCAGAGCCTCGAGCACCAGTACCAAGCGTCCTTGCAACAACAGCAGCAGGCGCAACCGCCACCACCACCAGCGTCCTCGTTACCCCCGATCAATCTACAGTTTGATCAAAACGGCGTGCTGATCAACTCGAGTCTGATACCCGGGTACAGTCCGAGCATGCAGCCTGGTATGCCCGGCATGCCGAATCCT
This sequence comes from Torymus auratus, assembly GCA_900474315.1. Lineage (NCBI taxonomy): Eukaryota > Metazoa > Arthropoda > Insecta > Hymenoptera > Torymidae > Torymus > Torymus auratus. The sequence continues at coordinate 17,839 of UXGD01002177.1, forward strand.
ATGAGTCCTAAAGATCCCAGCAATCCCTTCGATGGTGAGTCATTTCCTCATGGTTTATCCAAAATTATACGTTTAGCTTGTGAAATAGACGAAGAGTTTTTTATATACACTCATTTTAATAAAACAAGGACAGTTCGTTTGAAAATGGATTGTCGGTAAGCGTTACAAATAGTTTATTATCACTGAAAATGGCCAAAAGTAGAGTAATATGTCGAGATGCTAAAAATAACCAAGAAATGAATTACTCCTTAACAAGGAGTCATTTCCGTCTCCTGGTACCCAAAAATTAATCCCAGTACCTACACTCCAGTTTAAACTCGTAGATCTTTTTACTGAAGGTCTGAACTATTGTATTTTTAATAAACGATTTTATTTATTTATTTTATTTTATTTATTTTATTTTATTTTATTTTATTTTACTGTAATTTCATGTGGTTGCAGCTTCAACAATATTTTCACTACGCAAATTTTTGGTAAAATATATGTAAGTAGACGATAATAGCTTTAATTTCCCTTTTCACGCGTGTCAAAATGCTGATTTGGCTCAAAGTTATGGATCATCAAAGTTACAGATAAAAACATGGAAAGCATTTTCAGGACATAAAATAAGTCAAGTTTTTATGCATGTTTTTATCGTTGACGTTGATGATTTATAACTTTAAGGTAAATCAACATTTTGGTACGCGGAAAAACACAAATTAAAGATCTTATCATCTACTATTATTTGTCATTTTCTTAGAAATTTACCGAGTGCAAATATTTACTATTTACAAAACTATATCAACATGAAATCACAACAATTTTCTTTTGAAAATCACTTATTTGTAATATAATGTTATATCTTCGTAAAGGGTGTATGAGATTAAATTCAGGATAATCGGATTCATATTTGGTTATCAGAAAACGCTTTCCATAGCCTCAGTTAATTCAGTTTCCTGGAGACTGTAATCACTCCTTCTATGTTCAAGTGAAATCTGTCGTAAAATACGCCATAAAATTGGTAAAGTGTACGTAAGCTGCAAGTGAGTGGGTAAAGAATACCGAGGAAAGGGGGAGTAATAATTAAAAATTTTTAATATAAATTATAAGTATGACATAATTACATAGACGTCGATATCTGTCGAAAGTTCAATACTGATATTAAAAGTAATAAAAAAAGCAGTAAAAAGAGTCTATATTGTTATGAATGCATGTTGCTAATTTTATCCCATCGAAACTGTCGACCTATATTCCGTTGAATTAAGAATGATCCCAAGTTTACTTTCCTGTTGGACCTTTTGCGTGCGTAGTACGTATTCGAAATAAGTCGAAAGTTGCTTTTCCTGCGTGAATATAGTTTTATCACTTTCCTGAGGCGCTTCCAAGAACCTCGTCTACGTAAAGGCCGATTATTCTTCTAACGTTTCTTCCCCTTTATGTTATTTCGATTTTTAGCTAACATTAGTGCAAAAAAATTCCAATAGTTGTATAAATTGTTAATATGTATCTCGCTTTTATCATTAACAAAAAAAGGAAAAAAAATATGTGAAACTACATTTTAGTCGATGTAATATAAAAAAAGATTATTTGATAAATCAATGAAAGAAAAGGAATCTGCGTAATTAAATTTTAATATACCTAGATTGCCCGAAATGAAAGAAACACTTCCTGTTTATTCAAAAAATAAATTCCATAAGATTTGAAATAATCATTTCTATTATACGATTTTTATCTTATTTTACGAAGTAATATCATCTTCGTAACGAGAGTTTCGGCATTTGAATTCGCGTTAACGCATTACCTATACTGTATTTTTATTAATTTTTAAATTTTTAGCTTAAATGATGTTAAATCTGCACTATAGGATAACGCAAAATAATCACACACATGTTAACCTCCAGTTCCAACAGATTTGCGAGTCCTACCTTCCCTCTATCGAAATCGATCCGCAGGAGCCAATATCAAGCCCCCACCAAACAATCCTGAGAAAGCCTCGAATCTGTTGTCAGGCAAGGCGATGCAGGCGATGGAGCACGCGATGGCCCAGCAGCAGCAGCAGCAGCAACAACAACAACAGCATCAACAACAACAACAGCAGCAGCAGCCAACACATCCGCAGCAGCACGCGATGGATCACCACCAGCATTACCTCACGGCCGAGTACCATCACCCCCACCACCACCACCCAGCGCATATGCATCCACAGCATCACCATCATCCACAGCATCATCACCAGCTGGAGGATGAAGCTGCCGCTGTTGCTGCCGCCGCAGCCGCGAACGAGGCGCAACAGCAGCAGCAGAAGGCCAGCAAGGACTTCGCGGACAAGCCGGATTTGGACGTGAGGCAGTTCCTGGCCAACTGGGATGAGACCGAGGAGGAGGACGGCATGAATGGGAATTTGCAAAATGTAAGTTTTTCACTTGACGAAAGGAGTAGCGGCCATTTTTTAAAGTACATTCGTTTAGTATATATCGCGATTGTATATATAGCTTTTGCGCAATTGGTTAATACAATAGTTTCATTTTCGTTTCGGCTTATGCCTTGTCTCGCATTTTTGTCGAACGGCGTCCGTGACAGTGTCTTTTAGCAGTAAAATCGAAACTGCAGGAAACATTTGCGTGCATAAAATATGGCTGAAAACAAAGCGCGTGTGAACGTTATCTTATTTGCATGATGAGACATATTTTTTACGCGATTCGTAATTGGAAAATTTATTGGAAAGTGGTATAATAATTGTGCTTTGGAATGTTTACTGTTCAAATTTTGTTAACTATATATGTGAATAATACCATTAAACTTGTATGAAATATGGAATTGGCAATTTCGATGTGAGCGGATGAGTCATCGTCCACGTGGCAATGCAGAATTTTTTTTTTTACCGCCAGTCTCATTTCTCGTCTCTGCAAAGGTTTATTAATTTATCTAGCGGTATGTTTTAATTATTAGTCTTTTTCACGATGAATATTGCATTAATGAATTTTTTTTTTGTGACCGAGGAAAGAATAGTTTATTATAAAGTTGGATGAAGTGTGGATACGTTGATAAGTTTGCTAAGAATTTCATAATCGCTGTTACGTGCGGCTTATTCGCCACACTTAACCTTTCAAGTTCTGGAGTAGCCCCTTTCGGAGCGAACAATAAGCTTGAAAACTCTTTATTAGATGTTGTTTTTATATAATCATGAATATCGTCACACTCGTAACGAACAATCTCGGGATTGAAAGCTTAATAATCGTTTGTCCAAAAGTTCAGAGATTGGTAAATTATTGTCATAAACTTTGTGCCGTAAAAGCACTACGCGAGTGATTACGTAAGATTCATTGACAGAGTTTTATCAAGTATTCCAATCATATACCATATACATATTTTCAGGGCAAAAATAAAAAAAAAGAAAAAAAAAATGAATATATGCATTCAATACGACGATTCTATTTAAAGCCCGTTATCATTCCGTAGCGAACAAATAGAAGCACTAAGATCGAAAGGAAAATATTAAAGCCGACTAAGCTCACGACTATAACCTACATCTACTCTTTCGAAATTCCAATAAAACAACCAAATTTCAAACAGACATTGAAAAATATGCAAATTAGAAAGCCAAATCAGTATCGCAGCTTGATGAAATTTCTCATCTTATCTTCGAAAACAAGGCACTTCTGATAGTAATAATAATAAACCTTGATAAAGCCCGTATTTATCCAAGGCTCAATCGTGGACTTGCACGTTCAAAAGCCTCTCGGAAAAGCATGAAGGAAAATAAAAGAAGAATTCGTTTCACAATAACTGCCAATGTAAAGTAACAAACACAGCTCGCGTGTGTGCACGCGCCGCTTACAGAGCTACGGGTTTACGTAACGCGCTCTTCCGTCGCTTCTCCGTATAAATCTCGCACCTTCGGTAACCGTCGGTAGACTGTTATTCTCTCGGAACCTTTTCCCTCGCCCCGGCTGCCACTTAGCGTCGCGCAAATCATGGCTGCAAACTGACCGCGACGGAAGTTAATAATTCCTCTGAAAACCCGCGTGAACGCAGGTCATCCTAACGGACAGCACGCCGATCGTCGTGCTGGAGTACGAGAACCTGAACCTGGCAGGTGACAACGGCTCCGCAGCAGTAGCCCAGGCGATCTGCGTGCAGCCGGCGCCTGTTGATAAGACCAGCAGTGAAGTAGCAACCGTCGCTCTTGCCCTGCAGCCACAACCCAAACCTCAGCTGGATAAGGAGCAGATCGCAAACGTCGAGCCAGCGGTGACGCAAACCGCCGCGCCCGTCGTTGAGCAGCAACAGCAGCCGCCGGTGGTCAACATTATTAGGTGCATAGCGAACGGGGACGAGGTGCCCACGATACACATCGTCGACACGCTCGAGAACGAGGCCGTGGTGAAGAAGATCGAGGGCGCCTTTCACAGCCTCAACTCGGCCGATATCAAGAGCATTGAGGAGCTGGTGAATAAGAGCAGTGCCGTGGCGAGCGCCAACAAGGAGGAAAGGATATCGCTCTCGTTTCTTAATGCCGCCACAATACTACAGACGAAGGAGACGGTGGAGAAGGTTGCCGAGGTCGCGGGCACTGGTAACGATGGTATTTGTCTCTTTTTGCACTACCTTTATATCTCTTCATTCTCGAGTTCTCGAGTAGTAAATTCCAGTTCTCGTATATACTTGCGCTTTGTTGAAAAGAATTTTCTTCTTATATGACTTTTATGCATAAAGTACGTTAGCTGTTTTCTTCGAATAATCGTAAATTTACTAATCTATATATCTTTTGTGGAATACTTTTGTTTTTACTACACAAGCACGATTAAGTGTACTGTGCGATTTTCAAGTTTAACACATTTATTCTACAAAAGATTAAAAATATTCATTTCTGGACGGAGAACAATTTATTTGTAAACTTTCATGTTTTCTAAAGGTAAAATCATTAAAAGTATTATTCAATAAGTCAAATTTAAAGTTAAAATTCCACATAAAGAGTGTATCCCGGCATTACTCTGAAAATAGTAAATTTTTCTTATAAGAAGAGTAAAGTTTGCTAATATACAATTTTTCTCCGTGTGTAAAATATATTTTTTTTTTTCGTGTATCAACGAGTAATATGAGTACATCGATAAGATAACGACAAAGCATAAATATAGAAACCATTAAAGTGCACGGTTTTAATCTCTCGTGATTTTTTGCTTTCAATCGGGAACAAAGCAGTCTGCATTGTTTCAATTGTCGAATATACAATTGATTCATAATTTTCCCCATGCTAATCTGTTCCTACAGCTGGCACGTCTAACCAGGGAAGCAGCGAACTGCAGCAGCAGCCGGCAGTCAGCAGCGACAAAAAGAACAATGATCCCACATCGAACGAGAAAAGCGACGCGACGAACGACAACAGCAGCAACACCCTCGCCGCCTTCGTGAGCGAGGACACGCACAACCACGATGACTTGAGCCTGCCCGAGTTGCCCATCTCCGAATGCACGCCCATCTCGACGACCCTCAACACCCCGAATCACTCGGACAACGAGGAATCGTCGGAACGCGTGCGCGCTATGAGCATGTCGACGAACTCGATGGAGATAATGCCGAGCAGCCCGATCATCAGCTTCGCCCACTCGCCCATCAAGTTCCGCAAGACGTCGACCGGCGATGAGCTGCAGTTCGACTTCCACAACTCCAACGAGGCGTCCAACGCCTCGGCAATCAAGGAGACCGGCACTGGTAGTGGCACTACTGTTGCCGCCGCCGTGACGCAAAGCGGCGTCAAGGAGACGAGCGATAAAGGTGAGCTTTTTCGCCTTTTGTGTATACAAATAGATAGATATATATGACCATCCGGGCGTGAGACGCTGACGCGCGAGATAAGAAGCACGAGCGCGCGCTCGCGGCGTTCTTCCCTATTGTGAAGAAATTATGAAGGCTATTATCGAGGAAGATATGCTGTTTATTTTGTCCCGTTTTCCATTCAAGATTAGAGGCTGCCTTTGAACGCGAGTAATCGATTGATTTTTGGCTCACGAATATTCTTCTGTAGTCGATCGTTACAATTTATTTCTTCTTATTATAACTCGTTTATTATTAAACGATGCATTTGAATTGAATTATTTACGACTGATAAATGACTACATTATTTTTCAAGTAAAATATTGAAACAATATTGGGAACACTCGCGACAACATAAACCTTGCTTTTAATGTGTGAAACGCCTTTGTGTGAATACAATCGTAAGATTAGTCATATTTATGAAAATATTTTTGAGATTAAAACAGCTATTGAGGAAAAAATATTTATGCTTCTCTAAATAATGATATAGTATTCAATAGTTTTACAATAGTTATTGTTTTATGAAAAAAAAAATACAACAGTCGTTGACAAAAATAATATTTCTGGAGGTTATTGACATTCCAAATTTATTACTAAAACTCGTTAAATGAAAAATCTTAAAAATAAATGTTACAATAATGATATAAATATAATTGCTATCACATAATTGAAATAGTATAAAAATAAAATTTACCAAAACAAATTTTTTTACGCACAAAATCACATATTTCTCGCTCGTTTAAAAAGTTAGTTTTTCAAAAAATGTTTCGGTCCCCATTACACTGTCTACACTGAGACAAAAGAGGTAGTCGACGCCGAGAGTTTCAGGATCACGAGTAGCTAAATGTAAGTTTCTTCAACTGAGCAAATATTTGGAAAGAGAATATATTTGCCTCGCCGGTTTTCAGCTGAAAAACGACTGCTATAACTAAAGCAAATATTTAGTTTAAACATTGTCAGTGATAAATCGTCGCATTCATTCCGCCATTACGAACATTTTTTTTTTTAACAAGAATTTACTTTATAATGTGTTGCTATGTTAACTAAAGTTTCTATCTTTGTATGCATGAACTGGATAGAAAATGTTCCTGATGTTCAAGAAGGCGTGCAGGAATAAAGATTTGGTAATGTGCTTTTAAATTTGGCCAAAGACGCAATAAAGGTTACTGATTTGAAATGATAAAAAAACCGTTCGAATTTACTTGCGTAAAAAATATTAAATATGAAATATAATTTAAGTCGAATAAGAATAAAAAAGTATTAGCGTACCGAATGAGTTGTAATGTTACTTTATAATTTTTTTTTTCAGTTAACCATATTTTCTAATAAATAAAATAATTTTGTAGTATAATATTTAAATTCGAATGTAAAATTTCATTTACAGATAACGAAGATGCGAAATCCCAGAAGCAGCCCGAAAAAGACACGACAGAGGCGACGATCGGCCAGGCCACGGAATCGTGCAGCTCGGTGATCGACACCTCCGTCTTCGCCTTCTCTGAGTTCTCGAACTCGTCGAGTCTGCAGCTGGGCGAGGAACCAAAGATGCCGGCACCACCGATGGAAGGCAACTGCCTGACGAAAATCATCAAGGATACGCCGCCGATAACAGACCTGCGGGTCCTCGACTCGGACGACGACCTCGTCGACAAGGTGAACGACATCTGGATGGACATAAACCTGGAGACCAGCCTCGGCGGCAGCAACAGTAACAGCAGTAATAGCGCTAATAAGCTGGTTACGAGCGAGGAGAAGCATATGCAGACGGACAAGCTGACGAAGATACGCAAGACCGGGCTAAGACATTTTCGCAAGAGCAAAGGCGGTATCACTGCTATTGCCGAGAAACTCTCCAAAGAGAGCACAACGACAACGACAACGATGATGCCAACGGCAGCTACGACGACGGCGACTACAACGACGGCGCCGGTTGTTCCTCGTATAGAGAAGTGTCCCGTTAAAGAATCTGCGAGCGTCATACTGCCCGCGACCGTGAAATCCGCGGACAAGGAGAGAGAAAGTCGTAGATCTTTGGACTCGTCGTTGAAGGCTGGTACCTCGGAGAAGCCACGAAAGAGGGCGAGATCCGTGGAATTTGACACGAACAGCAGCCAGGACCAGGAGGAACTCTTGAAAGAGTTCAAGAGCCTTAAGAGAAAGAGAAGCATAGGACACATTCAGGATGAAATCGAGATGCTTAAAACGAGCATTGATGAACTACGGAACTTGAAAACGAACAATGCTACTAACAATAATAGTGCTAATAATAACAATAATGCTGTGAATACGAGTAACCTCACCAATAGCGACAATAATACCCCTCCAAGTTCAGATACTAAAGTGTGCCCGAACGCCTCGCTGCCTATGTTACCGGATACGAAACCAGCGACTGGCTCGAGACGCAGGTTCTCCTCCATCTTCGATGACCCTTCGGAAAATAGCCTGGAAAATGCACCTGAAGAGGTGTGTTCTAAAAACTGCGTCGACTCAGATATAAAAATCCAACTGTCCAACGTCAATTTACAGATCAAGGACAAAAAGGAAATGACGAATGGTGCTCTGTGCAATGCCAACAGTTCAAAAGAGGGCTTCAAGATTGAGATAAATGTATCGCGAGTGGAGAGCCAGCGCTTGAATGACAACGAGATCGTCAGCAAGTCCGATCAACAGCTGAACATCTCGCTACCGTCCTCAAGCCCGATGAGCTGTAAGGTAGACTGTCGCACATCCGTAACGATGTCGGATGAGGAGAAGGAATCTGTGAAGAGCCTGGATAAGCCCGCATTGCCCGCGAAAGATAGCGTCGAGGAGGCGCCGCCGGTCAGTGAAAAGAAGAAGGAGAAAAACAAGGAAAAGGAAAAAGAGGCTAGAGATAATGTCGAAGAGACCAAAGAAGAGGAGGAGGAAGAGGAGGAGGAGGAGAATATACTCGCGTTTGAGAATAAGAACGCCGAGATGGAAGACGACAAGTGCCTTTCTATAGGAAAACCAATTACTGTTAATAATAGTAAAAAAGAAGTAGATGTAGACAATGAGTTACTGAAGAAACTAGAAAAGAGAGAATCAGATATCGAGAATGCCTTAAAAAAACTAAACGAGTGCCGTCGTAATTCGCTCAACGAGTCGAAAGAAGAAAAAGAGCCAAAGAACGATAAAGAGCCTGAGTTTTTCGAAAACCGGAGCTTCGTGGACACACCTGGCTGTTCCAAGGATTTTGATTTCGACAATTTCGATGTAGAGCCGTTCGACGATAAATCCGATGACTACCTCAAAGACTTGCTGTCGACTGACGTCAAGGAACAGCGCCGTGTCAGTACTAACAACAAAACCGTTGGCTATCTTAACCCTCTGTTTCATTTGGAAAAATTGGAAAATCTCAACGCAGTGCCAGTGTACACGACAAAAGACGGAAAGATCACGTACAGTCCCAACCCGAATTACACCTACCGGGCATTGATTATCGAGGCCAGACAGAGGGAAGGTCACCTTCTATTCCGTGATTATTACGAGAAAGAAAACGGCCGAAGAAACAGGTATTACAGTGCGTCGAAATCGCAAGATTATGATTACGGAAGAAAGTACACCAAGTCCCATAAGTATAAATACGATCATAGCAAAGATAAGTATAGTGAGGATGACGTGTTAGGTTTTGAGAATTGTATAGCCAACGAGAACCTAGAATTAGTCGATAAGAAAATAGAAGAGGAGATTGACGAGTTAAAGCGTCAATCCGAACGAGAAGAGTGCGAGAAAAGGAAAGAAATCGTGGGTGATTACAATGAGAGTGAGAGACACAGGAGTCTAGAAAGCAAGAAGGATAAATTGACTAGGGATAGATCTAAGAACGACGACTTGAAAAGTCAAGATACTGCCAATAACGTAGATGAACGAATATCTTCGCCTATTATCTTAAGAAACGAATCTTTGGATAAAAATATGCCCTCATTAGATGACAGATTTGACGAATCGAAAAGAAATCAGTCGCCAGATAGAGAAACGGACCACAACTTGAAAAACATGAAGAGATGTATTATTGATTTACAAAATTTGAAAGAGGACATTTTGAAGAAGCTCGACGACCAAGTCACACACTGCCAGTCTCACGTGCAGGAATTCGTATCTCACCGACGTACCTCATCGGAACTAAAGGAGAAGGAAGAAAGCAAGGAAGAAGAAGAAGAAGAAGAAGAAGAAGAAGAAGAAGAAGAAGAAGAAGAAGAAGAAGAAGAAGAAGAAGAAGAA
>UXGD01002178.1:0-27871 GCA_900474315.1 Torymus auratus
GTTTTGTTACTTTCTGAATCATATTACTATGTGATATATTTTTTTACATTATACCATGTGAATAAATAATTGTAAAAAAATTTTATCAATCATCCCAATTCACGTGGTGAAGCCACCTTAAGAAAAATTTAAAATAATGCGATGCAAACTTATAAAAACCCCTGGCAATTCATTGGCACTGGCTTTCTCAAACTAATTTACTGATTCCTTGAAAATTTCTTTTTTTTTATTATAAGTAATTAAACCGAGAGATTTCTGAAGAGATATTCTGAAAGATTTCTATTGAACTTGTTAGATCTCACGTGAGATTATGTTTCTAGATCGATTTAACGAAACTTAAAATTTTACTATTACAAAATTTCCTCTGTATAGGAGGAAGCAAAATGGATAATTTTAATAATGGCCTGTCATCAATTCTTCTTAAATTTTCCCAGAAAAATAAGGAAATTTAATTACCTATATTTTGGAGCAATATATATCATAAAGAGACATTATTTCGACGCGCGCTATGAAGAAAAGCCATAACTTTGTTACAGGCAAAGAAAAGGTACCTAAGTATAGATTCACGCGAAAAAAAAACTATGAACGTGCCCATTCTCGATTATAAACGCTACGAATGAGCGTTTTCTTATCTTTCAAAGAGATCATTCATTCACCTCAATATTATATAATTAAAAAAACCATAAATTTAAGAAAAATCATTCATTAGGTCAGACTCGACAACTAAACGAAAAGAATCGATCGATTTTTATCTTTCAACCGATAGATATTTCCACACCTCGGCCAAACGTTTACCTTCCACTACCGCGCACCCAAGTGTCATCGAGGAATAGCGTGCAATGGCAGCAATTGCAGATAATGGGGTGGTAAATGGATAGCGGAACGCAATGCAACGCCGGTCATGAAAAATGGTATAAGCTCTGAGGTGCCAGGCGTTGAGTTTTACGGTGTATAAGGAATGATAGTTTATGTTAATGAATTTTTTTTTAGAGAGGATAAAAAATGTGTGATGACAACCATTTTTAATGTTTAACATTCCTTTATATTTATTGTGCAATATTGTTTACTTCGCCGCTTTTGAAATAAATAACTGATTAAGGAAACTCCACTTCACGAAATGTAAAATTTTAAAAAAGAAGGGGAAATGTAAAAGATATAAATAAATGCGTTGAAATCTATAAGAACCTATAGGAAATTAAATTTTTTTAATTTTCTCACATTTCACAGTTTTTTAATATTTCAAACTCTTGTATATACATCACCGTACTAATTATTTGTGTATCACCATTTCAGGAATATTATTTTTATCCTGCTCAATAATGACCTGCGTTGATTTACAATTTCGTTCTTTTTCCATTTATTTACTAGAGCATTTGTGTCATTATTCAATAATGAATTTGATTTGATTTTAATGCAGTTATGTACTTATTTTTAATAGAACGCGAAAGTCGAAACGATAAAGTCTGTACAAACTTAAAATATCACGAAAACGCTCAAATTATATAAATGACAAATTTAACATATTTAAATTAAGTTTGCCGATGCACACCTTCCACATTAAAATACAATAACTCTTCCCATATCTCTTAAAATTATAAACTGCTTATTAACGATATTATTACTCATATCATTACAAAACAGTGTCTCGTATCAGCCACCGCCCACTCTGTCATTCCTGGGAAGAACGTTACACGCGCAAACGATCGCATAATGAATATATATATAAGTAAAATAGCGCGATCACTTACTCGCGGACTCGCGGCAACTAACGTATATGCGTGCCCACACAAATATACCTATATATATTCGACTGCGCTCAGACAAGTCGAAACTTGCCCGCGGCTCGGGATATATACTTACCAACGGCAGTTCGCGTGCTCTATATCTATATAGGTATAGCCGGCGTAGAATGACGGCTTGATTCGCCGGTTGATTCCTGTTTCCTGCACGTTTGACCGTTTGGGAGAATGGATTTAGCGTAAATACAGGGGGAGTTTAGAAATGTGAAATTTTAGAAATATTACTTGGGTTTATCTATTTTTTTTTTTATTATTATCTATAATTAATTTTAAAAGTATAAGATCGAGTAGTGCAATGAAGTGATAGTTACATATTGTTATATTAAGTTAACGAAATTAGGTGATGATATGATGTCAAAACAGTATTGACGACTATTTGTTATCTAAAAGTGAAACATACCTCGGTATCTTTTAGCTCCAAACTAATATGTATATGAATGGTATCCATTGAACATTGGTAAACTACGGTTGGTTTTTTAAAATTCATTTTAATTTTCTTGTAAGTTGTACTGTAGAAATTCCTTAATAGAGTTCGTTATTTATATAAATTGAAACATCTTATCTTCGAATCATTAAGGAATTATATCGAGAGGAAATGCATTTTTAATGGCTGATTTTTCTTAAAAAATATTAATATAAGTCATGTATTTATCTTTTCTATATGTATAGGTATATTTTTAAACGACTATGAAAATTTTATGTTCTATCCGATACTCGGATTCAAAAGAATGATATTATACATCTTTGACTTATGCTTTATTTTGAATTATATATATTTTTAATAAATTTTATGAATAGTTTCGAATTGCAATTGCAAAAGTTCAGTAAGTTATGCTCCGATTGCTTCAAAACACTTTGATTGTTACCATTTCTAATACTTCTAAAAATGTTTCCGAAGAAATCGATTTATAACATCACACGTGGATTATTTTATCTTAAAAAGGCAAATAAAAAAGTAAAGCTATATCAAAAAGAAACGCAATACTCCAATTTGTAAAACCCCACAATCACCTAATTCATAACCATGCAACTCGTATATTTTCCTATACTACCTAAACTGCATGTATATTACGTACACTCCGACACAAAAACAATGTTTTTACTTTCAAATCACAAAACAAATCCCCACTTTATCAACCGCCGCTCCCCCGCACCCACACAGCAGCCGTTATACTTTCCTCGCCATCCACGCCGACAAGGGCGTCGCCCTCAACGCCGTCGCTAATCGGCTTCGTTTCTCTCGCGGATCACTGATCAGCCGTGCGCGCAGCGATCCAGCACACGACTCGCTGGGACGTTTACACGAAGTTTTTCGAGTGAAAAAAGACAGAAGGACGACCCTGCAACCGCACAAGGAACAAGATAATGGACGAAGCTCGCGGTCCAGGACGACGTAGACGACGACGCTGATCGAGCGCGCACGCGCCGATGCTGTAGGTTAGGCGTCTACCATTCTCTGGTTCCTGTACTGAGCAGTGTTTTTTAAGTGACAAGTTTTGTAATAACCTGTCCGCTGGATAAATACAGGGCGTATAAAGAACCGTGAGTAAAGATGAAGTGTTGTGGGTTCTCTGGGTGATATTGTGAAGTGGTTAGTAATGGAGTTCATTTGTTGTTTGTAGTACCATGGCTCTGCACAGTGGTGGTCCTCCGAAGAGGAAGGAGATCTACAAGTACGAGGCACCATGGCCTCTGTACAGCATGAACTGGTCGGTAAGGCCTGACAAGAGGTTCAGACTGGCTCTGGGGAGTTTCGTCGAGGAGTACAACAACAAGGTGCAGATTGTCTCACTGGATGAGGAGACATCTGAGTTTGTTGCCAAGAGTACCTTTGATCATCCTTATCCCACCACCAAGATTATGTGGATACCGGATAGTAAAGGTAGATTTGTAGTGCATATATGCATGTGTGGTAGATATTGAATTGTTCTTAAGTTGTTGTAGGTTCTGCATTGATGAACTACATTGTTGTATTTTGAGGCTGATGACAAGTGGATGTTGACCTAGTGTTAGTTTTTTTAAAACAAGTAGTATAATTAATGGTTACTTTCAAGGTCTTTGGAAAATACAAGAGTTGGAGTCATTAGATAATACTAAAGAGTAGTTATAAAAATAGAACTGTCCAAGTTTTTGTGTACAAATAAGGGAATAAATTAATTGTTTACTAGATTAGGTTTAATTAAATTTCACATAATAAGAGCACAGAAGCCCAAAAGGTTTATTGATCAACTAAACCCAACAATTATGATAACCATTAAATTAGCAGCCACAAATGCCATCGAAAAAAATATCTGTACAAATTTTGTAAACTAAAACAATGCAAAACAGGTGCTAATAATTTTTTTACAACCTCCACAGGTCTCTTCCCAGACCTGTTAGCCACGTCGGGCGACTACCTGCGCGTGTGGCGAGCCGGTGAGCCGGAGACGCGCATGGAGTGCGTCCTGAACAACAACAAGAACTCGGATTTTTGCGCGCCTCTGACGTCGTTCGACTGGAACGAGGTCGATCCAAATCTGATAGGCACATCCAGCATTGACACTACCTGCACAATATGGGGACTAGAGACTGGACAGGTTCTTGGAAGGGTGAACCTGGTTACGGGACATGTGAAAACACAGGTGAAGAATAAGTTTAAAGATTAAAGTATATTCTCTAAAAATAAAATAGCAAAAAGTTTGTGAGTAATGCAGATTAAAGAAGAACCTATTGATTGTGTAGTTGATATGCACTTTTTAAGTATGGTAAAATTCAATTTTTATTGATCATTGTGAATTTCACCTGTTGAATTTATCATTTCCTTTTATAAATTTGCATATGTCATGATTGTTATAGTATTTTATTTTTAGAGCCACATTATATGCTGTTGAATGTTTTAAAGAAAAATGCTATTGATATTTGAAATTTTTTTATGTGTCTGTTACATAATCAGTATACTGCTATAGCAGTGTATCTTTTTTATCATAGATTATGCAATTTTTCTAAACTACATTTTTTTGGCGTATTGCTCTCTCTAAATTTAAACAAATAAATTGTTCACTATTTTAAAAAATAATTAATATTAAATACAATTTTTAAATAAGTAAAAATTACATTCTTTAAAGCTTAGTATGACAATTCTTTATTACTCATATCTTTATAAAATTGTATACTGATATCATTAAAAGAATGCACAGTTCATGTTCCTCTAGACACTATTGTGTATTTTTTTTTTTTCATTAACTTTATTTAAAATTAAAATTTAAAATTATGAGATATACAGTATAGTAGCATACAGATACACAATTAATTGAAAAAAATATATTCTGATGTACCATCTATTTATTGTTCACTATCTATTGTTCACATTTCAATTTTCAACCTCAGCTCATAGCCCACGACAAGGAAGTCTACGACATAGCTTTCAGTCGGGCGGGCGGCGGCAGGGATATGTTCGCGTCCGTTGGTGCGGATGGATCGGTGCGAATGTTTGACCTACGTCACCTGGAGCACTCGACAATCATCTACGAGGACCCGCAGCACACGCCACTTCTGAGGCTCGCCTGGAACAAGCAGGACCCCAACTACCTGGCGACCGTCGCCATGGACGCCTGCGAAGTCATTATACTGGACGTGCGGGTGCCCTGTACGCCCGTCGCCAGGTTGAACAATCACAGGTGAGTAGTGGAGTAATATTTTTGAATTTTAAAATTTCTTTAAAAAAGAGTTTAATAGATGTTTGTGGCTTGAATATAATAATTGTGTATCCGGCTTCTACAGCAATCACATTATAGAAGATTATTACAAAAGTAATTTAAACAAAATGTTAAATTACCAAAAACAACAATAAGGTAACATAACAATATTAAACTGAAGTGCAAATAAACTAGAATAGCTTAAAAGTAAATCTAATCAAAAACTTATTTTCAAAATCTAGTAAAGAACTATACTTCGCATTCTTTTACAAACTATCTGTGTAAAAATAATAAAAACTATTTAATTTAATGGTAAATAATCTGTATCAATAGAGCGAGCGTGAACGGCATCGCGTGGGCGCCGCACTCCTCCTGTCACATCTGCACGGCGGGCGACGACCACCAGGCCCTCATCTGGGACATCCAGCAGATGCCTCGAGCCATCGAGGATCCGATCCTCGCGTACACGGCCGCCGAGGGCGAGGTCAATCAGATCCAGTGGGGCGCCACACAGCCGGACTGGATAGCAATCTGCTACAACAAGGCTGCGGAGATCCTCCGAGTGTAGATGTTTACCTTTCTTTTTTTTCTTTTTTTTTGTAGGTTTTTCGACGAGCTCGCCCCCCCTTCTCGTATAGTTGTTTGTGTACCGACGTTGTATTGCCGACTGAGTAAGCGATACGTTTGGTATTCTTTTTCGTGAGATATCTTTGAGACTTTTAATTTTATTTTTTATCTAAACTTTTATTTGCGCTGTACAAATTCATCGTTCTTTTTATCGCAATCAGATTGTGAAAAAATTAGGCGCTTCGTTATCAGAAACGGAAATGATTTTTGCTGATTTTTTATTTTTTACTCAGTCGGTAAATGAATAATTAAGAGTTTTAGATTGTTACATACAAGAATTCCATAAGCAATGACACTGTCGATCTCTTTTGTTTCTTCAATGAAGATTACAGTATATTCAATGTATGTAGTATATATATATACGTGTAATGACGTAGACTGACCGACTGCCGCAAGGTTTACTTCCAAAGGAAATTTTGGAGTTTTGCCAAGCTCACTTGCTCAACACTAATCTACAAAACGAGCAATTAAAGGAATTTGCAAATCTTACTTTATCGATTAAATTATGATTTAATTTAAGACTATTATATTTGTTTTTATACAAAATTATGATGGCAATGATTTCTTATTTTTTTAAAGTTTTAAAAATTTATTTGAATATTTTCGGAAATTATCTTTTATTCTGTATTACTTAGTATTATAATATAAAGTAATTATTATGGATAATTAAAACACTTTAACATTGATAAAATAAGATTTGCCTTTTTATTTGTAAAAATATTTTTGTTCCATAAGGACATGATGTGAGGAAGGACTAGAAAAGAAAGAAGAAAAGAATCAACTTCACTAATTTGTCGATCAGTGACTGAAGCGACTTTTTATATTACAAAAACAATGACGCGAGTCAGACAACGTAAAAGTTATGATCGATATTATTATCTTTTAATTTGGCGCAAGATTTTTTTGACGAGATATGGAAAAAAAACAATTAGAGTAGTAATGTTTGACATGTATTGCGATGATAATGCGAGATTGTTGTACAGGCTGCGCAAATTATATATAGTTTGTAAGATTATAAATTGTATTTGCGTGTTCGTATATGTATAAAGATGCGAAAGCAAAACAATATAGCAGCAAACATAAACTTTTTATTATGAATAGTTATGTAACACTGTGTAACCAGTCGTAATACAATTTTTTATGCACGCCCAAGGCGTATAAAAACATTCTCTTTTATTTATTCTTTTACTTATTTATTTTAGAAACAACAAAAACATTGGTTCGAAGCAAGTAAATCAGCATTGATTTAAGGGAATGTCGAAATCTAACATATATTTTTACTTAGTGCGTTAATTATGTGGCAACTTAGAAATAACCAGTATTCAATAAAAACAAAGCGGAAATTTTCTTATAAAAAACTTTATTTACTCAAATAGTTTTAATTTATTACACTAATTATATATTTCTTTCTAATATTAGCATTTCCTGTTCACAAGGAAAGTACTAATAATAATTTCGACATTCCTTTAAAGGCCATACAAGCGTCTATAAACTTAAATATTTTTTAGATAGTCGCAGTTCACATATAATTTACATAGTCTCAATGAACGATTTATGGGATTATTTACAACAATGAGGCGCGTCATGCACATAAATTAAAAGAAGACAAAAAAACAAGGAAATCTTCAGTCGAGTCTGCGATTTTCTCCGTGTTGAAAAAAATGCTCTTTCCGCCATGACCCTCATTTTCCCCACAAGTAGAAGAAAAATGGCAAGCGGCCGGAGAAGTATTTCTAGACGGTGGTTCTTCGCGAAGTTTACTTTTAAACTTTTTTTTTTATTTTACTTTATTTTTTTAATAAATACGAATAACACTCTGATACAGAGTGTTTTCTTTATTATTACCTAACATTGAAAAAAGTCTACACGTGTCGAGTCAGCGCTGCTGAAAAGTATAATAATATAAAAACAAACATTCGAGTTTTTCAGTATGAAAATCAACACTTTGACAGAGGCTGAATCCAGTTTATTCTTTTCTTGGCATTTTTTTTTACAAAAATACGGTGTAATACAGTGTACAAATCAATCTGGCATTTGCAAGATTTAAACGAGACATGCTGAAAAACTTGAATTGTTTCCTGTTTCTTGAGCAACGCTTCTCCCAAATCGAAGTCGTCTAACCCTCCCAGTCCCATCGTTTTTTTCCTAATTTTTCCATGTACATATAGAACGATACAAAGTAACCTAATCGTATACATTTTTGAAAAATGCGCTGTCCTATTAATAAAAAAGAACCTTAAATCGTACAATTTTTCCAGTATAAAATTTTACCAACTAACTAATTAACGCTAGCAACAACGGAACTCGAAGGGTTAAAGTATTCTCAGACGCGATTCACGGAAATAAAAATTTCATCGAAAGCAGCAGCAGAGGAATTCCGTTGACGAAAACCTCTCAGCCGTTTATTTATTCCTTTCCATCATCGTTATCATCCATATATGCTCCGCTAAAGTCTAGACGAAAAAAAAAATTACACTTTCATATGTCGTTATACGAAAACGCAGCTAAGAGCGGTTCCTAGAGAGCGACGGAATACAGTTTCGAGAAAAAATGCATCTTGTAAAAAAGGCGCGCAGTGCGTATTATGTTATATAAATACATATATAAAAAACAAAACGGGAACACTGCAAAAAGAATCTCCGTTCCGTTGTTTTCCTCCCACCATCGAATTGCGCAATAATAATGTTTTCGCTATTTTTCTTTCGACGCCACTCCGCGCGCTCTCTATAAATTCTATGTGTAATGCGTGTACACTCGCTTCCCCGTGGCTGCTGGTTCCACTCTTTAACTACCAACTACATATGCTCAGCTCTCCTGTGCGCCATCCTCGCGCCGTCGTAAAGAGGAAGATAAACAGATCGTTACAAAAACAAAAAATTGATGTCCTTTCTGGTGCTCGTCTCCATTCGTGCGCAGGGTATACTTATGTGAAACCGCAGACACGGAATACTACTCCTCTTTTTTTCTCTCTCCATTCGTATATATGTGTGTGTGTGTATACGAAAGCTGCACTGAGAAGATAAGATCTGCGAAACAATAAATTTACTATGCCGGGGCGCGTGTATATAGGCGCATTCGCGATGTTTTTTCTCGCAATAAAATTTGAATAAAAAGCACATCCCGGTTTACCGACAGAGCGACGCGCGCACACGGGGCTCGTTTTCCAGTCGGCCTGCGGTTTTATATGCAAACTCGATGTGATGCTGTTTTTGCGACGTCTCGCACGAAGTGAATTTTTGACGTCTCTGTTTCAAGTTCACATCATGATATTATTATTTGTTGCGAAAATATTTTTTCAAAAGTGTCACGTGTGACCGCGAGGGTTGAAAAATAAATATTTCGCTCATCAAAACGGTATTTGAGAAATCGCCAAATGCGCCTACGTCCTGCTTAAGAGACTAACTATTTTTACACAGTAAAATAGCATGAATTTTAGTGTTTTTTTTTTCTTTTGAAACGAACCTCTGACAATCAGCTCAAACTTGTGCAATCGCCACAGTAATATCTCGAATATTGAGCTAAACCAGTAATAAATATAAAGCTAGAGATTTTCAGTTTCGATGCCAAACATTACTTTTTCATAAAACATTTATTAGATAATCGTATTTAAATTATCTACAAATAAATACCTTTTTTTTCATTTTGTTTCGAATAGTCAGATTTATAAATTATATACTGCCGCACATGAGTATTTACAGTTGGTTCGAAGAATTCTCTGAATGACAAAAACGCAATATTTTTTTATCAATTATTTCTTTCATTCGATCTGCGTCGATTTGCATGGACGGTCTTAAATCCAAAATTTGAAAGCATAATTTTAAAATGATTTAAGTGACACTACTAACGCAATCTACAACACTGGAATCTACACTCACAACTGCACTCATACAAGTTCAAAAGTTAGGCACGACTGCAAATTGAGAAAGGTTCGATAGTTACGTTCGAGTTAGGTATATCTTTAAAATTTAAATTTCAACCTATTCCAGTTAGGTTAAAAATTAAAATGTCATATTATGATTTTAATCCGTACAGTAAATATATACTATACAGAATAAAATTTGGCTGAAACGTAACCTAGATAAAGTAGACCTATATACACTGCATATACAAGTTTACTTTCAAGGTTCCCGTTAGATTATACGTCATAAACATTACAACCAGCAAAATATACCTATATACATTGCATATATAGATATAGTCAAATCAGGTTATAACCTACTTTATACCTGTACATACCACCTAAACCTAACTCACCGAACCCTTCGCACCAGAACATCCGCATATACCTAGACGTCGGATTCCTCGTGTCTATACGACACAGCGAGGTAAAAGAGAAAGAGAGCACGTATAGCTGCCCTAACCTAAAAACCTAACGTCCTACACTCGCCCACATCAGCTATACACTTGCACATCGTTTCCCCAGCGCAATCTTTTCCACAATCACACACATTCAGACATGCAGCGCTGCATAACGACGACGACACTACGACCGATGAGGGACTATTTAGAGCACGCAGATCTTGCTGGCGATGTAGTAGAGATGTAGCACGGTACACGCCATCGTCAACATGTTGCCCATGGCGATGGTCATGTGGATGCGCCGGAACGCCGCGTGGATCTTCAGATAGTGGGGACAGTGCTTGAGAGGTCCAGGATCGTGACGGCCAATCTCGGCGCCGACGCCCGCAGCGCGCTCCAGACTCGTCTTTAGGTCGATCAAGCGCAGGAGGGGTGGCGTCAGGTATAACCGGATCAGTAGTTCCAAGAAGAAGGTGCCGCCCATACTGATTACCTGCCGGAAGAAACAGTTTGGTTAGTGGTTGGTCGAAATGTGTTCAGATGGATTTTATGACGCTTTGGTAAGTCATTACCTGGATTACAGGTACATTGTATTGCGGTAGGATTGTGGGTAGGTAATAAAATAATTACTGACCATTAGGGTAGGTTGTATTACGGTGGGATTACGGGTAGGTAATTAAGTAGTTGCCGACCTGACTTTGAGGACTGGATAATTAGTCGTTAGATACCAGAGTTCTTTGAATAGGGTCTATTAAGGTTTAAGTGCGGGTAGTTTAACCAAAATACCAGGTAGATTCTCACAGCTTATTTCGGTTTAAGTAAAATCTAGGTATAAAGTAATTTAAATCGGTTGAGTTAAACTTTATTGAGGTTTCTATATTTACTTTTGACAAAATTATATTGAAATTATTTTCATTCAATTAGAAAAAATATAACTTTTCGGGCAAATTACTCATGCATTCTAAGAAATTAAATAAATATTATAAAAAATCTAAAATGAATAATTTTCTTTTAAATCTTGTACGCAGATTAAATAGTTTATTTTAATTCAAAATAAATTTCCATGAAAATTATTCAACTCGATAATCCATTCAAATTCAAATAAGCGCATTATGCAGATGAATCCTTCGGAAATGCAATTATGTTACAATTGACAGTGATGCGACAATAATTCCATTGAGTTCATCGATTATATACCTATCAATACCATTGAGATTCACTTTGGTCAATTTATTCGGCGCGCGCAGAGAGCAAGAGACTCGGGCATCAAAAAGATCGCCGCGAAAGTATATGCGCACGGCACATGATGCATATAAAGTGTCACGGGATAAATGCCATCGGGGCCGTCGCGCCGAGGCCCTTTTCATGCGTAAAAATGAATTTTTGATAAATTCGAAGTGTCATCTCGTGCATCATCCACCGGTGACACTTTACGATAATGCGCGGACATTATTTGCATGTTTGAGATGACGCTGCTGCGTATACCAATAAAAATTCCTACTTTATCGCCGGATTTATATTAATATTAATGTGAAAAATATAATTGTTTTATTTATGATATAGATAACGCTTCTATACACCCTTTGATAGGTAATTGAATAACGTCGTAAGTTTTTATACGCTGGATTAGATTTCGAAGAAATTTCGTATAAATTCTCACAGGTATAATGACAAATTCTATATTAAATAATTTAATAAAAGAAATAAGTCATTGTCAATAAAGTTTTTTAGTACCATTCGAGTATTTTCCGATGAAAATTATTCAACGTAAACTTTATATAAATGTTTTAATTTTTTCTCATTTCAACCTAACAAACGATATTTCTCATATCAAATGTCATTTTAAATCAATAAAAATAATTTTTTTTATTTTTCTCTAAACTATTTTTTGTTCCAATTCTTACAATCTCTGGTATCTTTAAAAGCTTAATTTATGATCTCACCAATTCATTCAAACGTATATATACAAACGAAAAAATATCAATACTCACTTGTATGGCGATCTCAGCGTCCCAGCTATGGGCCGGATGATGCTTGACGTAGATGAGAAGCGTCGTCAGGCTGAGGCAAGCGTTGAGGGTGAAGTATCGCGGGAAGAGGACACGTTGGACCTCACCGAAGGTGTGCCGTGGCAGGGCGAAGTACAGGGACAGACCTGAAAGCCATCACATACAACGAGTGTCCTCGTAATATCAAACTGCGTGCGACCCTTTTTTATTATACGCGCGGTGCGGTGGTCCATTATTTCGCGGGAAGGGAGAGGGAACGAGGGTATAATCGAGGTTGCGCTTTTTACGGGAACGACGTATATTTAAGCGCAGGGGGTATATTTTGTTTACTTTATGGCGCGCGCGGTCGGGATGATTGGCCGGTGCGCTTTTTTTGTTGCGGTTGTTGTTCTCTTTCTTGTTTGGTTTTGATGTACTTTTGTAGAGTTGGATTTGTTTTTCATTAAAATTTTTCTTTATTGTTCTATGATTTCGATTTCAATTAATTTTATCAAAATTAACCGTTACATTATGCAATTATTATTTATTATAAAGTTTTGAATTTTTATTAAAATCCCAAATTATGTTTTTAATTAAAAAAAAAAAAAAAAAACAATTAAATATGACTCGTCACCCTTAACACTCACGTGTGTCACCCACCGTGCAGCTCGTCACAAATCACGCTCGCATCTCTGAAGCGCTACGCATACCTGCCCAAAATAAACACACGTCGAATTCCTCTCCGGCCCTCGTTTTCGCATGCAAAAAACGACTCTTCTTCTTCTTGCTGCTCTCCCGACGCTAATTACACGCGACTTTCGCGGTACATATAATACCGGTTCGCGGTCTCCCGCGGTAATGAAATTCAAAGCCGCGCGGATTAATCAAACTCGCGTGTCTGATACGTCAAAATTAGTGGCGGCAGTGGTGGTCGTATGTGTACGCTGAGAAAAAGATGCATTGCACGGTTGCCGATTTTTACTTAATACCCCGTCATTTTCGGAGATACTGAAATTTCGATAATGACTGTAGATGGTGGAAGGAGGGAGCGAGAGAGAGTTCGAGGTTGATTTTTTGATGGTATAATGTGATTTAATTTTTTAAGCTGTCATTAGCGGATGATAAACAATATTGAAAAATTGCGGTTTTCTTTTTGTGGGATGGGGGTAAGTGATTCGGGGCTTTTTATAAGCTGTTTAATTAGTGGGATTCAATTTAAGCCACACAAACTTTTTTTTTGCGTGAAAAAATTCAATATTTCCTTATTGTGTATGGAATAGAAATTTCCTGGTACGAGTAACTTACAATTTTTTGTAACACTATATGAGATATTTGAAATATTAAAAAAAGAGCAAAAGACTAGTATAATTTTTATTTTACATCATTTACTTTTTTTTAGAATTCGACTATATATCCCTATTACTAACTATTCACACGTATTTGAAACAATTTATTTCCAACGATTCTTGTTAACCAAATTGAAATCCCCTCGCATTAAACCAAACGACTTGTTTCACTCGACTTTTGCGCTCAAAACCGCCTCTTCCCGCGAGTGAGGTTCAGGGACCGGCGAAATTCTCGTTACGGCAAATAAAGGAAATCAAAGTAACGAAAGTCGTGATAAATAGCCGGGGCCTGAG
The DNA here is from genome assembly GCA_900474315.1 of Torymus auratus. Taxonomy (NCBI): domain Eukaryota; kingdom Metazoa; phylum Arthropoda; class Insecta; order Hymenoptera; family Torymidae; genus Torymus; species Torymus auratus. The sequence goes on from UXGD01002178.1 coordinate 14,028, forward strand.
GTTCAACGACCCCGAAAGAAAGGGTTAAAAGGCGCGTGTGCTACAGGCTGAGCCGGGCTGAACCGAGGATTCTTATTTTATCGTATTACAGTTTGCAACGTGTAATATCGTATTACAAATAACACTTTACCCCGCGATATTATGCCCACAATGGGCCGTGTTGGGTTGCGGTACATGATTTTTTATGGATTTTTCGAAATTTTTATGGCGCGGTTATGAAATTTGATTTTCTGTTGGTAAGGTGATTTTGTAGTGAATTTCGAGGATTAAAGTGGATGATAATTTTCAGAAGCGAATTAAATTTTTTTTTTTATTTTACAGGTATGTATAATTCCAAGTTGTTAAATTTAATTTGTTTTTAAAAAGTGAATATTCTACAAATTTATAGGATAACCATAAGCGTATGTAATGTTTTTAGTGTACTCTTAATACATAAAGCTTATTTTTATTAAAAAATCCTCGACAAAATGAAAATCATTTCCAATTATGATCCATCACAGTTACTTAATTTTATATTGATGTGTAATAGTTTTTTATCCCTGATAATAAGATTGATAAAATACTACGTAATATTATATCTTTTATTACTCATTACTGGTAGAAACAAATTGATTATACTATAAAGATAATAAAAAACCTAAATTATTCGTTTACTAATATCCCTACGATAACATTTTTTTTTAAATTTCCTTCAATGTTATTAATAATTTTTATCACAATCGTACACAAAACAATCATAAATAAACAATAAAAAGAATGTAAAAACCTTTTTTTTGTTTCATTACATTTTTCCTCTCCCCCAGCGCTAAAATTTTACAAATACCTATAACCGTGGACCTTACAGTGCACCGCGCAATACTTGTAAAAAAAATTGAGACTTACCGGAAACGAAGGTCATCCAGAACTGGGAACCGAAGTGCATGACGAATGAGGCCAGGTAGACGAAGGAGGTGAGCCGCGAGCGTGGCTGGCCCGCCGGCGCCGACGTCCTCTCAGGTGTGGAACCAGCGGTGGGTAACAGGGCCGAGGTGACACATAGCACCGCTGCTATCGTTATCACGTGTGCTGGCTGCGCGGTGCAGAACAGGATTCTGAGTAAGATAGAAAAGAAGAATAGTTGGATTAGTTTGGTATGGTGACTTAACGTTAAAAGTGCAATGAATATAATTGTAGGTCGAGTTTTCGCTTGTATCAAGAACCCAGATTCTCGTATTTCTTGATTTACTTTCTATAGTTTTATAGTAAGTAAATTTTTGCTGGAAAGACTTATTTATATACGCGAATAAATGGATTTGAAATGTTAAAGTGGTAGGATGATTCAGTGATTGGGTAATTTATTGTCAATTAAGTTGTCGTTTATGTATGAATTTTTTATATTGAATTAAATTGATAACATCGTAAACTGTTTTGAAGTATATGTATATCCATTAATTGGAAGACAAGTTATCAGAAATATATACGTATTAATAATTCCAAAGTTTTTAACACGTTTTTTTATATAAGTAACTGCGTAGTTGTAATTTCATTTTATTTATTGTTTAAAAATAAATAAAAATCTATATACACACACACGTTCTATTTATATCTTCCACATTAATAAAATAACCAAAACCTCTCAGCGACTTCCCACTGACGTCAGTTAAAACATCGAAAGGTAACCGTCGCCACTGGAAATCTCAGTTATTATACATGACGCACTTTTGAAGTAGGTTTTCCCGGGTTCCGTATACAAAAACGGATCTCCGAAATTTATACATTATGTACGTATTCGATAATGCTCGAATTTACAACCATATGCGTTTCTTTGAAAGCATACGATTTTACTTTTTATCAAACGCACGCGATACTTTCTCTGTTTTAAGAGGAGATTGTCTTCAATCTAAAGTGACGTGATTAGGGTCAGTTATGGCGCCGGTCCATCGTCCATAAAGTATCATAGAAGTAACTGTACATTGTATATAAGATATAGAATTAGAACTGTATACGTGTAGTGATTCTTGATGGAATTTTCTACAAAGCGATGGGATGATTTTTCGAATGTTGAATGGAAAATGAAAATCTTGAAACTAATGCTTCTTATTTTGATTAGATTGACCCGTGACATTCATGCATTCCCAGCAAATGAAATTTATTGAATTAATGAATCTTTTATTCGTACCGCATTCTAAAAACTCAATCGTGTTATCTGAACTGTTTATAATAAACAAAAAGGTTTGGAACAGAAAATTCCTCTTTCTACAAACGTAACCCAACATACATTTATTTCACATACCCTCAAGTTTCCTCAACTCTTCGAACACCAAAATATAATCAATCATCCACCTTATCCCATGTCCACATCCCCCGCAACATCTCTATTACCCATACAACCCACACTCTCCTCACCCACTTACTCACACATATACAGATACCTCTACAAAAACAAGCGGCTCCTCTCACCACTCACGTGTACTTATATATACCTACACTTTCCACACGCGATCGTCCCATAAATAATCCATCCATTCAGCGTCGTCAATTGAATCGCTGCACACACAGTAGCGCGGCGCGCGTCAATGCACCCCAGATTTATTTCCCAGGAAGCGCGCGCGTACAGACTCGCGGTAGACTCGCGCGCGGCCTATATAGACGCGCGGGTAGGAGGATATAGTCGACGGTTTGTTTGCTTATCTCATATGGCGGCTATTTCGAGTACGGGTGGCGCGAGATTTTCAGACGCGCGTGCGTGTGTGCGCGATGGTCTAGTGACCTTTTTCTCAGGGTGGTGAAGTGCTTTGAGAGATGGAAGGAAAAGTGGTACGGGGATTTTTGAGGTTGATTTGATGTGTGTTGGGAATGATTTTTTTTTTATTAATTTTGGGTTGTGTTGTTGAGGTATGATAAGTGATAATTTTAATATATTTTAAGAATGGATGTTTATTTGAATTCTGGCGCGCTAGTTTTTAAATTAAATTTTCTTATATAGATGTTATATAAGTAACGGAGCAATCTGTGGAAATGAAAAAATACGCATGACGTCAACGAAAGTTTGACTTTATTTAAGTAAATTTACTTGCATTGATGAACAAAACTTAAAAAACATTCATCAAATAAGCTGTGAAAGAAAATTATCATACATTGCATTAGTCTAGCAAATCAATTCTCGAAAAATTAATCAAACCAATTAACTTTTTGTTTACTCAATCCGAGAGTACAAATTTTTACACGAAAGCAATTATAAAAGCACCTCAGTCATCGCAAAAAGAAAAAAAAAAGAAAAAAAATGAACCACGACAACAACGCACTGCACTTTTACTTTCAACGAGGCCAACAAAACGTCTCTCGTAAATACATCCACCTCACCTATACCTACATACACACACGACGAATCAATCGAAAGTGACTGACAAATTGACGCGCGAATCGGGGGAAGGTCGCGCATATCTTTGTTCACTCGTTTTCTCGCTCGCAAAGCTATTTTCAGTCCTCGCGAGATTCTATCCGCACTCGCGCTTTTATCTACCGCAATTTAATTACCCGAGAGGAATAGGTATAGAAGAATTCAGGTATCGGTGTCGATTTTAGTTTTCCGAGGGAAATGGAAAGTGCGCCGGCTAATGGGCTTACTTATACTTCTGAGCTTGACCCGAATGAAGTATATCAAGTAATTGAGCTGTTATCGGGGAATTAACATGAGCTTTGGGCTCGTGTAAATGTATACTTGTTTATTTACGTGTGTGTAAAGTGGTATAGATGAATATTTATTCACACGGTGAAAGGGAAATTATTATAAAAGAAAAAGTCGTTTAAGGATGCATAAATACACACGGATTTCACTTGAAATTCATCTCATACCACAAAGAGATACGCACCCACGCTACCCCCTTGGACTACATGAAAAAACGTGTTCTATCGCCAGCGAAGCTCAACGACGCAGAAACGCCAAACGCTGCATGACAAGGGAACGACCACACTGACCTAATCCCCAATAGATGCACATTTCTCTTTCTCTAAACTTAGCACCTCTACGGATAGGTAGAGATGTATTACACACGTGACGGGACGCGACCAAGGATACATCATACGGAAAAACTCACGCCGGATGTTATATACACGCACAGGTGTGTATGTGAAGAGAGAAGACCTTGTGTCATTTCTCTCTCTCTCTCTCTCACGTGCGAGTGAGCGAGATGTCGGCGAACTCGATCGAGGACGTCAGTTGATGCACTTTTGTTTTTGTTAGGGAGAGGTGGGTTTGATATGTGTACGTTAGTAAAGTTGGGTTTGAGGTTCTTAGGTGTGGGGAGGGATGGAAGACGGTGGCAGGTTGTGTATGGGGACGAGGTTAAGTTTGTTTGATAGGTGGGTTTAGGATGAAATGTTGAGAAAGTGATGATTGGAAGTTTAGGCGAGAATTGTTTAACTGTGGGTATTTATGTTCAATTAATAAGTTGTGGCTATTCAGTGTTTTAATTAAGATAAATATTAAAGTATACTCGAAAGTGTAGGAGAAAACGAGATATATCACTTCATCTGCTACCGGTCGAGAAACAAGAAGACCCCGCGTATATAAACACAATTTTTTCTTGTTTTATATTACTAAAAGTTTCATTAACGACATCACACGGCTGAATTACAAATGTACTTGTATAATGTAAACGAGTGTCAATTAAGCGCCGACATACACTTTACTTTTTATACATATATATATAAATAGCTAATAATCTGTTTTTCCGCTATACGTCTGAATACATATGCTCGCGAGAGCCAGTTTCCCTGTTTTTTCATTTACATCTGCGTGGATGCAAATGCGGATCGGTCGTCTTATTACGTTTAAATTAATGCGGTGAAAAAAGTCGTGTATGTAAATGTCGCAATTTTTATATGTAAAGGTATTCCAGAAAGTCGCTGAATTCGCGCGCACTGGCTTTTTAATGGGCGCCCTTTGAAATCCTTTGGAATGGAACGTTATTTCGTGTCAATTGGAACGGAAATACCGTCTGTTGTGTGTAGTGTTTTGTCGGAGATTGTATACTTGTGTTTTTTGCGTTGTTGCTGCACTACGGTGTAAGATTATTCGTGTTAGGTGATTAAACTAAGACTAAGACAGAACTGTCGTTTGAAAAATTTTCTTCTCTTTTTTAATCTAGTTTTTTTAACTTGTTTAATCTAGTTGTAACAGTTACACAAAACTAAAATTTGCTAAACCTCATATAAATCGTAAAGTAAAGTGGAGGCTATTTACTTCGCGGTCGCTGCCTTAAAGTTCAAAATCTCTTTTATTTATTTTAATTGGGAATAGTGAAAGAAAAAGTGTACGAGAACTAAATTAGATGACCGACCACTGATTCTTTTGCCCTCTACCATATTAATAATGAAGAAAAATAAAAGATATTCATTATAATCTACTTTAACCACATTATTATCGTTATTTCAATTAACTATTGACTATATTAAATAGAAACTCATCTAGCAATTAAAACTGAAGTTTATCTAACCATTGTTTACACAGGTTCACCAAAATCTCACAAAAACTATTCCTACTTTCCACTAAAACCCCTAAACATTCACCACTTACACGCCACTTCTTCTCAATACGAAACAACACTACAACTCTCCACAAAAACCCAATCCATTCCACGCGCGTACCCTAAACCCCACAGACTCTCGCGGCTGTTTACACCAAAGATCAAGTGCCCAACCAGCCGTAAAATTCAATTACCCACGATATCGCACTATACACACACCCACGGCCTTATAACACCTGCGAACCATTCGCTAAAACCGAGCGCGACTCACTTAGCTCTCTCTCTCTCTCGCGGTTTATCTTAATTGACGTATCTCCCGGTAAACCAGTTTACACCCGTGTACGTAAAAATCCACCTTACATGTACTACTACTCCCTCTCCCCATCGTATAGATTTCATTGATATACGTACACGAGACGGAATTTCGCGCGAGAAGGTTTATGAAGCCGTTGGCGCATACATAGTGTAGTCGCGCATCTCGCGTAGGTATATATATACGAAGAAAATTTTCAAGCTCTACTTATGTAAACGCATGTGATGTCGTAAAGCGTTATTGGATTAAGCATCGTGTAAATCATGGACGAAAGTGTCTGTCAAAACACGCAGATATTGCACTACTCGCTGAATAATGCATGATACATTTCAAGTGGCGCGCGCGGGAGAATTTTACGATTATTGTGCCGGCGTTTAAGTAAATAACAACCGCGAAGTAATAGTCCTACTACTGCTACACTAGCTAAGAATAAACGCATGTTTCGCTCTACGAATGTACTTTTAATTATGAATGAAGGGAGAAAAATAGCTATAGGGGATTATCCGTGTATACGGTTTTACGAGCTTTCGCTTGAAATCCACTCGCAGAGTCGTTAACACTCGTAGACGCCAGAGTGTATAACCTTACCGCAACAATTCGTACGACGACGGCGACCCACACACATATATATGCGGCATTCCGCGAATTTTTCGAGACAATAAACTCGTTTTCATGATTTTTCGAGACGACGACGACGAGCGATTAGCGCAACGAGTCGCTGCTACGGATATGTATCTCGTTACGTGTGGGCGAAGGCAGCTGGTACAGCCGCAGGCTCGTTACACAATTGGGGAGGTATGTGTGGCGGCTATACGTATAGGATAGAAAGAATTTGGTATGTTGCGGTGGCTGCGGGGGTGGGTATATATAATTTCGTTGAAGTTTGCGTCGATGGAACGCTACGTGGTTGTAGAAAAATCGTGTTATTTCATACTCAAAAAACGTGAGTGCCAGAACCACAGTGTTTTTATTATAAACTAGCAAAATTCAAACGTACTGTTTTCTTTTCGAGCTTGTGCACACAATTTTTCACTATATTATGATTTAGTTTCAATCTTACTTGAAATGATAAGATAACTAGATACACGTTTCAAGCAAACAAAAAAAATCAAATGTTTTTGTTCTATTTCAATTATTTAGAAGTTTTATATAAATATACTTGAGTTTCATAATCCAAAACTAACACATATTTTTAATTCTAAAGAAATTCAAGTATTTTCGCGCTTTTTTAAATAACCAATCACATGAGCCACTTATACTTCCGACTATCGTTCTTTTAAGAGTGAAAATTGTATGTACATGTACACCGCAACCAGATTAATAGAGCCGTATACTTACAACTTTTACTTCTCTCCCCTCTAACCAAAAAAAAAACTCCGCCATCACATACTAAATTATAACCACCTCGCTCGCACGTATATATACATAATCAAACAGCACTCATCAGCACCGATATATTTCATCCTCTTATCTCTCACAGACTACTGTTACTTCTTAGCCAATCCATACATCACTTCCAGCAAAAATCTCGGCGCCAACGCACTGCATCTACTTCACACCCGCGCGAAAGAAGAAAAAATCCAACTAATACAACATGCTCGCACTTTCCCATTACGTACCGTTTAGCGCTGCCCCACGTGGCTCTCATTATGATTCGAATCGGTTCACATTATACAAGTGTGCCAATGTATGTTTTATTCTCAGGCGGTTACACGCGCTACTGAAATCCGCGCCGGTCGATCCTCCCCTTTATAGTTGAATACTACGTGACGAGCTTTCGTGCGCTATATAACACTCGCGCGACGATGAATGATATATGCATACACGCGGGCGAGAGCGTCTAATGTATACGCGCAGATTTTGGCACTTTCTTCGAACTCGAGTCTTGTGATTCTTGGACGGGGGGTTTGGTTGTGCGAGCGGTCACGTACATATGGCCGCGCGCGGATTGTATAACGAGGCGTTTATATGCGCGTTGAGATGAAACGGGGGAGTTGTGATAAGAGAGAAGTGTGCGAGGTTATGGGATGTGTGTGGTGATACGTTGATGTGTTATTGGGATTCATGCAGGGGGTTTTGGAGTTGAGAATCGATGTGGATAACACGTTATCACGTGTATTATTATAGTTATTTTGCTGTGGTTTTTATAATGCGTGTATAATTTTAATTAGGATTATATCTTTAAAAAAGTTTGATTACTTCATCGTTATTGTAGCTGTATTGTTTCATGATTGCAGAATGACGTAGGTGAAGGATTTTTTCATTGATAAATTTGTAATAAGATGGAGCGAGATAAGATTCAGCTGTTTGTTTGCCATAATTTTTACAATAGTTGATGATGTATAACGTAAAATGTGCAGTGTGCGGGTAAATAAAAGTAAGATGGAGTGGATTGGAAAGTTACAGAAATCTTGAAGGATTATTTATGTTTAATTGATAATAAACGCAGTCAGGAAATTCCATTATTATAAGAATATTGTTTATTGATACAAAATATTTATTGGCTGAATTTATAAAAGTACAGGTATAAAAGTAAAATATCAGTTATTATACGTACATAAAATAATTAAAAAAATTAACCATGAAAAAAAAAACATTAAAACAATAAATATAAAAGAATGTCGTAAAAAATACCCTTCAACAACTTTTACTTTTAAACAATTTTTTTCGCCCAACCCATTACATCCCCGACACGCGAGCACAGAATTAATACCATATAAATTTCCTCAAATTTTTCACCCTTCCAAAAAAAAAAAACTACTCGCACGGTCAGACAGATGAACGCAATCAAGCGCGCAAGTATGTACCTTAGGCTTCCTGCAAATTGCAGTAGCGCAATTTGAAAAAAAAGGTACTTTCCCAATTACGCGCAATTGTAATTCGGAATAAGGATAAATTACACGGCCGCGCGAAATTGTTTCTGGGGATCAATGGGTGTCTGTGTAGTATGTGTAACCACATACACATCACCGACGAGAATTCAGGATATTACGGCTGGATGCGCCGATTTAAAATCGTATTTATAATGCTTATCGCGGTCATTATCAAGCCCTTCGGCGGTGGTCCGGTATAATTTTTCCGGATTCTTCGTTTCTTTTTGTTTTGCAAATATAATTATTTTGTAATAAAGAGGTGATTGACAGGCAAAGTATCGTGCGAGTGTGTTATATCTACAGAGGATATAAAATTTTATGCGTATAGGTATAAATATCGGATTACGAAGACGGTTTATTTCTAGTTTTCCGATTTGTTACTTACATTGCCTTTCGTAACCAGTAATTAAATTTTGTAACGAATTCGAAACGCCAATTAAGCGTAACATTCGCACTTACTTTTAGGTTGTGATATATATTAATAAAATGTATGAAAATATTTCGTATTTAAATATATATACATTCCACATTAAATAGAAGTGATTATAGATAAGGAGTAAACGTTTCCGATAAGAAAATTTTATTTAATAACAACTTTTCCACATAATAAACATATATCCGTAATACACCATAACGTTAAAAACGCGCTATAAAAGTAGACCAAGTATGTACCATTAACACGCACTAGCTGGTGATTTTTATCGCGCGAAACAACCTTCACTGCGCGCCTCTTACAAAAACTTTCTTGCAAAAACAGCGACACCTTTCAACCAAAACAATACCACCACAAAAAAAAAAAGTTTACCAACCACCTATCGATACACTAAACACTATACTTACTTACACTACAACGACGCGTATCGCGATTATCAGCGACAAAACACGGCGTGCGTGCGATTAGCCTGAATTTCGCGTGTGGGAGTAGCGCCCGCAGCAAATTCAATTATCGCCTCGTTCGCGCGGCACGCATATATAATATGCTGCAAGTTGTAGGACGCCGGTTGGTTATGTTACACGCGCGCGGCAGAGTTTCGTGATGTGTGAGAAGGAATTTTGGAAACGATGCGCGCGGAAAACGTGAGAATGCTACTTACGGCGCGTGGGAGTGAGGCTGAAAGTGCAATGACTTTTTTCGAGACTGTGGCGATGCTGTGTAGTAATACTTTTTAAACGTTGTTTCAATGTTGTTCAAATACTTTGGCAATACTTTTTAAACGTTGTTACAACGTTGTTTCAATACTTTAGCAATACTTTTTAAATATTGTAATAACGTTGTTCAAATGTTTTAAAAGTATTGATTTTGTAGGGTGCAAATGATTCACGTTTCCTACTTTTTTTACGCCTCGTGATTTATTTATCAGAACGTAATGCGTCAAATTCAGTAGAATTATAAGTATAATCGCCTGCTCAATTTTTATCACAAGTTTTTTGCGCTGTTAAACAAATAACCGATGATTATCCCGAACCCCGATGAAACTACATACTCTCTAAGAACTACTAAAACGTTATCTAATGACTCACACACACTATACGCCCATCGATCACGCGCGAAAATTATCAAAGAAGTGCCGAAATTCCACGGCGAAAATTGTCGCGCGCGAGCTGGTCATTGAACCCGCATTATATATCATCTGTGGTTTACGATCGAAACCGTCCATAATGTGTGTTGTCTATGCAAACGCGATATGACTTCAGTCGAAGCGAGAAAAGAAATAGATCAGTTGTATACACAGCCGACACACCTGCGATGATTAGGCGAAGCAGCTTCCCGTTACTTTTCACACGTTCGATATGTGTGTGTGTGTATAAGGCGTATGCTTGATGTGGAGACATTCTTGTTGAATTTATGAAGTATGAATTATGGACATTCCATCGCTGGTTTGATTATCGGATAAATCGAATAAATTCAAAAGGAATAGTTTTGGTCGCAGTTTAAAATACATGCATTTGAATTCATTTAAATTTAAAGTATGTACAATAAATTTTATTTTGCTGCATTTATTCAACTTAAACTTTAGTGATAACTTTAAAAAATCGATAATTAACATCAAAATTTCAGTCATTTATCTCACAACCCATCCCACAAAGTACATCCATCCTCTATATCCAACACAATCGCCCGCTGATAAGATTCCTCCATCCCATATACATACTCCTCTCGCCACGAGCTCATAACACCGCACGTATATACGCGCGGGTGGCATGAGTCGCGAGTATAAATTTCAATCGCCGCCGATTCCAGTAGTAAGCGCGCGCGCATTACGTCTTTATGCGAGTTGCCGCCACCGCCATACGAGGATAGAGTTACACAGGCTGTAAATAAGACGCTTTGCGCAGTCGAGTGGGATTAGGATTGGTATGCGCACGCGCGGTGGAAAATTGATGAGGTGGAACGCGAGAAGGTGCGTCTTTTTTTTTGGTGGTTGATGTGTGTGGGAGGAATATATTGTGGGAGCGTTCTTTTAAATTAAAGTGTTTCGAAATTTTCTGTCAATTTTAGGAATATTTTGCGCCTCCAATACGCTATATGAAATACTTGATAATAAATTATTTTTAAATATACCATACGGAACTGCCATCCAAAAAAAAATTGAAATTTATTAAACCCAGGGCTTATCCGATCTCTCGATCTCCAAAAAATCGCTTTTCCCTGTACCCGATAAAATCATACACACAGATAGACAGTAGTTCCCGCCACCGCATTTTACCTACTTTATAAAGTAAAACATACCGAGGCCGCCCGTGTAAAAATCGGCATCGTATATTACGTATCGCAAGCCGCTTAACAGCTTCATAGACCGCCCGCCGATCATAAATTCGAGGATAGAATATCCATTATATCCACGCTCGATTTCGCCTGCACGTTTTCGGTTTATATATATGTTTGGCTAAGAGAGAGACAATAGTTACGAGCTTTAATTTTACCGGCACGCGATTGAATCGATACCGATCTAAAGAGTTCGAGCGGGTCGGAGTAAACCGTTTGAAATATAAGGTACGTTAGAACGGTTTTAATATACTTCAAAAGTAGTATATACGATTCAAAAGTTTCTAAACCGTGTTCTGTACCCTCGTAAAGTTTAAGAAATCGTGTATTAATGACGCGTGAAAGCCAAAATGTGTATAGAGAGTTTTTATCGTGATGATATATAAAAATTTGATGGTCCCGGATTCCCGCAAGATTGACGCAATTAACGACGACGTGATGATATGGGTCTGTCGAAAACGTATGCCAGATGTGTGCTGCTCGTGTGAAAATGAACGCGTCAGCGGATCAATTATATTAAAACGGCACTGCTGCGTGTGTGATATACATCGGTACCACCTGGAAGTTGTAAGATTAATAAAAGTATAATATCCCAAAAAAGACCTTCGGATATCCGTTACACGTGTGTGTGTGTCCCGACCCCGAGGTTCATGATTAATGTCCCTATAATCTTCGACAATTTCCTATACAAGCATTTGAAATAAATAATAAAAAACCTCTTTCCTCACCACAAAACTACCCGTCGATTCGAGTCGATCGTTACCTCATCGGCCTTGACCGCGAGCCGATGGCACGTGCGTCGGGATTATTAAGGAGGCGTTATAGTCGCGATCGTATAAATCGTAGAGAAACACGTGTGTGTGTGTAAGTTCGGTTCGTTATATTAAAAGGCAGTGTTTATCTATTAACGTGTGACCGGGGTGATTGAATTATTATCCGGGGATCCCCGTTGTAACGGGACGTTGCTAACCAACATTCCTAACACATTTTCTTAAAAACGTTTTTTTTACTATTACAAAGCTTTCTCTAGGAGGAAGCAAAAATATAACTCAAAATAAAGCAAGAAGTTAAAGATGTATAATATCATTATTTTAAATCCGAGTATCGGATAGAAAATGGAATTTTCATAGTCGTATACATAGTCTATAATGTGCGAATACGTACAGATGATTTGTTTATATTGTTGAACTATACAAATGTAAACTACTATATAGTTATACACTCGACATTCAGCATATTAGCATAGCAATATTAAATTTATACTCGCATATAGTAGTTACTCAACTGCCTTAGTAATGAGTGTTCTTTCTATAAAGTATAACCCTGAGGGGCGTTATTTAATCAAATTTAAGAAACGAAACTAATTAAAGTTTATGATGAAGGCATATGGTATCCTCAACTGGGGCCCACCGGGTTGACAATAAAAACGGAACATAGGTCGGCAGTAGCCGATCTATGTTTTAGTGGAGATGGTTACAGCCTGTTTGCAGCCAGCGAAAATAAACTCATTCATAACGTCATATGATTTTAGAGCATTACGGAAAGATTAATCAAAATTAATCTTGATCTTGTCTTGCCTCAATATTCAAGACAATAATCCAGAATGTAAAGAATCGTGTCTTGTCTTGAAAATAAATTAACATTTTCTAATCATAATAATTTATCGTAATAACCATAATTCAATAAACTCCGAGTGATACAGGTTGTCGAACTAGTCGACGACGCGCTATATATCCCCTCGAGCCGGCTTACTTAGGTACGTGAGGCCACAGGGAGAGGGTGCGCCGCCTAGCGGCGGCGCATTAACTAGATTCTGGTCAGCGGCACATATATGGCGGGAAAAATCAAATTTGGCGTTTATTTATACTTGTGCCGAAATAAAGCCTGAAGAGGTCGACAAACCCGTCAACGAAACGTTGCATTTGACTACACAACATCTTTGTAGTTTTGAATTGTTATGCCTCCTTCCGACGGATCTAGTCTGAATTGACTGAATTATTTCTCAAAATATTTTTAGTTACGTTGTTTTTAAATTTCATTTATATACTTAATCTTCATTTTGATTATTTTTAAATATCATTTGCATACGTAACTTTTAATAAAGGGGATTTTACTAAAAACTGTCATATTCTTGTATATATTAATTCGTTTTCTGTTATATCCGCATTTGATTTCAATACAAAACCCTTAAACTTCTATTACATTTGAAATTTCAATATTTTGGTATTAAACGTAATGTATATTAAATTACATTCCGTTACATTATTCTTAAAATTCAGTAATATTTGTAACTTGAGATTTTTAAAAAGGTCTGAAAGCCAAATTGTGAGGGAGCGAGGTCGTCGTAAAAAAGGAAGCTACGGTGAATAAGTGAACAAGTCAAT
>UXGD01002179.1:0-27870 GCA_900474315.1 Torymus auratus
ACCCCGAGACACGTGTCTCATTATTTGACATAAAGAAGTACCTCCTGCAGTTTTAGCCAAATCCAGGACCCGCACCCTTGATCATCTCCTTGTAAGTATTTTTATTAAATAGATACCGTAAAATTCTCTGCATCCATAGTTTACCAATCTACAAAATACCATTGCAACCAAATTAAAAACGAAAAACCTTGGTATAACCTTATTCATCAACCCCGTAATCACATATTCGTTCGCCACCCTCCTCGCGCAAAACGGCGAAAATCACGGCAGCCGCACTACTACCTTATCTTTGTTCCGTGAAACATCCCCCTTTCCCCTCTGTACGATCCGGAGGGCGCGCTACCCTTAATTACGCGGCACGTCAGGTGCAGGCGGCTTGATTGCGCGCTCAATCGGCCCCGCGCCGCCCTGATCGTTTTGTCTCTCGCCGTATTTTGTTTATGACGAGGGGAGAAGGTCGATTATCGCATTAATTAGGTCGTTGATGGAGGCAAAGAATGCTGAGTTTGGAGGTTACAGAGCTGTCGACGTGGTGTGAGTGGGATGGATTTTTATATGTGAGGATTATTTCGTTTCTCTGACCTATGCGTCGTAAATATTGGGAGAATTTAATTAAAATAGTTCAGGGTATGTCTGTGAAAATAAAATATCTGCAAAAGAATTTTTATGAAAGTAAAAAATAACTCTACTTTTTAAATATTGCTAAAAAAATATTCGACTAGAAATTTAACAGCAACGGATTGGTAGAATTCGTATATTTTTTCATGAATTTTACTTTCAATCTTTTCTCAGTATTTCAAAAAGTTTTAGATTTTGTGTATTTTTAGATTGAGTATTTTAATATTAATCATTTATAAACCAATATTTCAAGAAAATACAAATTACTAAAAATATAATATAATACTACCGTATGTAGAAATTCCAGAATTAAATGTATACCATTTCAATAAATGGAAATTGTTTTACGACCACTGCAACAACTGAAATGGAATATCCCTTTGATTAATATTTTTATATAATTTAAATACACAGTTTCAAGCTAAATAAGCGAAACCATTTTATTTCAGGAAACCTTTGTTAAAAAAAAGTATCGCTAACAACATGAGTAAAAGTAAAAAAGAACTAAAAGGCAATTGAAATAATATTTTATTCAATTTATTGAGAGATACTTATTTGGACGTTTTCAAACGGAAGCATAACTCTTTTTAAAATTCCAATACTCTCGTGTCATAAAAATCCATTTTCGAGTGAAATCGGGTCAGCGTGTATAAAATATCGAATATTATAGACAATATTGAAGCATAAGAGATGCGCTCTTTATTCCCGCGTGCGGGGTTATTTACGCTTATTTATACACGAACAATACGTAATGCTAAAAAGAAATATTTGAAAACTACAGCTCGAAACTTTTAGTGTTTTTATATTTTGCCACTCGGAATAGTCTCTGTATGCCGAATCTATTCAAAGCCATAAAAGAGGTACTACAGTCTCTTTCAATACATTTTTATTAAATTGATTAAAAGTATCCACGTACCGGGAATTTCGCAAAAATTGACATACATACATACATGCAGGACTATAAATTCGCCTTCAACCCCACTATAGAACTCGAAAATTTATCTTTTCAATAAATTCCCACCAATCACTCATACGATCCATTGATCAGACTTCTCCAATCTCCTTTATCATCATCTATATACCAACTCCAAAAAAGAACCTCCAACCCAAATTATAGTACTCTAAACCCGCATCTAATCCAATCATCCAAAAACGCCAAACTATACGACTACGACCTTTTTTCAACTTCCGAATTTCCCTACCACCAGCACAAAATCCACGTGCATCCGAGGAATCCAGCCGATCGGAAAATCCGTCGCGCACGCAATTTTCCTCTCGTCCCCGTCGACGCATACGCTTCGTCGCACTCTCTTCTATTCTGTGAAAATAATTCTGAAAGTGCCTTTTTTGCGCGCGATTCTGGCTCTCTGTTTTTCGACACGTGGATATGTATATGGGGCCGGCCACGTGCGCCAACCTTGCAAAAGGTCAGGGAGAGTATGACTAGTTTGTCGAAGGTATGGTGTGGTATGCGTGGTCGAGTTCGTCGGCGAATTGGTTAGAATGATCGGCTGTTTGTTATATGTGAAAGTTGGGAGGATTTATGAGTGTTGTTTGAAAAGAATTGAAAGACGTTGTTAATGGTGTCGTAATGTGCGTTGTAATATCAAAGAAAGCTATATTGTTTTCTACAAAAATTAAATATTGTATACTAGTTTATTCTCACTGAGAAAAAAATTGTAATAGATCTAATCGATAACGATGCCATTAGAATAGAAATAATTTTTTTTTAATCATTTAAATAAGGATATTATTGAGCCAACAAAAAGTCAATTGGTAAATCAAAATTATTTCCATTAAATCTAGCAATTTTTTCTTCAGCGTATTGTGAAATATAAACATGCATTTTTATATAACAGAAAAAAGAATATAAAATCAATTAAAATACTTCTACTAATTGTTATTCACCATTGGTCACTTAACAAATCAAATAAATCCATATTTGCGTATATTATATAGTTTGACAAAATAATCATTAAATTTGGCGTTCGATGCAGAAATAATATATAAACTACAAAAATGAAATCTATATATATAATATCTAAAGATGCTTTTGAAAAATGCCTAAAAACTTACCACTCTCCTATTATATATTTTTCCATAACTTCCTTTACTTTATTCAACAACAATCCCAACAAATTCATCAATCTCAACAATTGTCTCCCACTCGAAAGAATAAGAAAACTGTACAAACAAAATGAGATTCCCGAAATTCCACACATCACGTCATCCCCATATGTTTACCCCGCTACATCCCGTTACTCAATAAAACTCAAAATCCGATTCGACGTCGTCGTCGTTGTCTCGTTCTGATTTCAAAATCATCGACATCTAACGTCGCGCGCGTTGAATATTCTCCTCCTCCGCACATGATGTATATCTCGTTCACCTATTCCATCCCCGCGGCACATGCGACGACGAAATGAAAATCAACGTTTTCATCATTCCCGTTCCCAATCTTCCCTCCTTTACATTTTAATTAACGGATTTTACTCCTTTCCTCGCGCATAAATACGCGCCGAAAATCGAAATAAAGCGGAATAACAGACCGATACTTCCAATTTTCTAGATCAACGGGAACGCGCGTACAATGAATTCCTTCCTTCCTTCCTTCCTTGTCGATTCTACTCGGTGAATGGGGGGAGAAGATGTATTGTGAGAGAGAGAATGAATAAATACACATCCGACTTCGCGGAGGACTGAGTTTATAAAATAGCTTTTATTTTTCTCCAGTATTATTTCTTCTTCATTTTTTTGTTCTCCTCTCTTCATATTTCAACCATAAAAAAGTTCGTCGCCATAATGTGTATACATATATACGTTGTACGCAGTATAAAAAAGAAAAAAGAAAATAATAAAACGGCGCGCCTCCGTCGCACGCAGTCTCTACATAGACAAATCATATATATGTACATACATGTGCGCACACGTATACCATACACAGACACAGAAACACATCGGACGTGACGGAGGTTACCTCGTTCCAAAAGAACGCACGACGTTTATATATATATAAGTAATAATAAACTGTTCCCTCGGCGTGTTGATATACGCCTCGGAAATTACAATGTCTCCATGGTATACAACATCGTCGCGCGCACGGCTATGAGTTACATAACAAGTGGTTATACATCGTCGATTTCTTCATTTTTTTTTCTCAATATTATTATTATTATTATTATTATTATTATATATGTATATAAAACTTTTTAACAAATCGCTCGCTCGCTCGGCTCTCCCTGTCTCTCGTTTCGATTTTCATCGAATCTACTCGCGGTTCTCTCAACGGAAGGAGAAATTCTATGGACAATATCACACTCGCTTGCTCCCGCGCGTTTATATAGTATAAGTGTATACGTGTGTGCGCGCCAAAGTTCATTCGATTCCGTTCTGGCTCGCTGGGTTCGAAAGAATCGTGACAGACGCGCGCGCAGACACATACGCACATATATATACATAACGCGCACTTTGTTTGTCGTTTAAACGTATTAATAAATGCACGATCGAAGATTTCGCGAATGCTTTCAACGTTTTGATAATAATATATTATATTACGCGTGTGCGTTTGTGTAATAGATTTGGGCGTCTGGAAATGTCGCAGCGATATTTCGGTACAATATTGAGTGAACCAAACATGAAACAGTTGTAGTTTGATATTTCGCATAAGAGATGTGTTGTATACAAAAGATATGAATGGTTATTGTATATTTACATGGTATGTGGTTTTAATTTGATTTTTAGTTCAACGATTGCGAAACGAGGCTTTTGATTTGTTAGAAAAACGTCATACCGATAGGTTTTCGAGCGAATGATCTATACATTAAAAATTGTAAAAGTAAAAAAAATTTTTCAACTTTTCTATAGCAAAATCTCTTAATCAAACGATTTACTTTCAGTCACAGTACGAGAAACAAATTAAAGCTATTCATCCAACGCGAAACAAGCTAATATATTATGAGCGCATTTCATAAACTCTATATTCACATTTACACGATTTATTTCTAGACTTCAACGTACTTTAAATTCATTTTTTAATTAAAAAAACAGATGCATAACAAAATTTTCCCATAGGAGTCAATATACGCGCAATAATCTTCAACACAAAGTCTAATTGCTCCAGTTCAACAATGCCAAATGAATATTAACTCTGTAAAATTCAAACTCCGCTGCTCGTCGCAACAAACGCGCCTAACATGTAACATAATCTCCACTTATACGTATATCTACATCTATCTATATATACTCTTGAAGCGCATAACTCGGCTCAGCCGCACAAAAGATCTGCCTTAGACTCTCGAAAAACTCAAATAAACAACGTGTCTGTGAGTGTGCGTAATAGTGGTATGTATATATATACAAAACAAAGATAGCGCATTCTTCCGAGCGACTCGACGACCTCGAAAGAACTACTCGTAATTATCTCTATCTAAAGGAAACGAGGAGGAGTCGTGTGGCCGCAATTACGTATTATATGCGTGCGCTTGCTCTTTCTCTCTCTCTCTCTCCGAGTCGGTGACCGTGAAGCGATCATTGAGTCTTTGAGGTGATTCGGTGGCCCCGCGGGAGACGTTGCCTTTATTTTTTATGGCACTGGAGGACGAAATATTGACGGGGGTCGGTGAATTTGCGATAGTTAGAGAAAAGTTGTACTGGTCGCGATTTGAAAAAAATCGAAAACTAATATTTTTCGTAAACGGATATTGAGTTGTGTTGGATTCTAAATAATTTCAAACATAGTACGATTTAGTATACGAAAGGTATATTATTATTCAATGAAAATACCTACTATATTGTCAAGATTTTCCCGAATTAAAAAAAAAAAAAAAAATTTATTGTATTAAAAGGGTCTCTATTTTACCGACACAATTTTTACCGACTGAGATCTTTTCATTATTTTTTTCACCGACCATAATAATTATAAATAATTATATTAATTGTAATCTAATTAAAATATATAACTTTACAAACTTAATGTAACGCTTTTTTCTAAGCTATATTAAAATCTGCTATTGTACACGATGTTCAGGAACTGCTTAAAATTTCATCTGCCAAAATTTTCATCAAAATTTTCTTACACCTTAGACTCAAGCATTCCAATATTATCAAAACGTTATTTCATAAAAATTTAAACATATTACTTTAACAATACCTCTACGTTAAAAGTTTTTTTTTGCAATTGTAACATAACAAATAACTCAACGCATCGCTCTGTCGGTAATTCAACTTCCTTCATAAATTTAATATTTTTTTCAAAACTACTATAGAAAAAAAATGGCAAATCATCGACCGACCCCCATCAACTTTTGCCCTCGCAGGTTATCGACGCCCCCCAAACAAGATGCGCACACTCACCGCATCAATAATCAACCCGTTCGCTCGCTCGCTCGCTAGCTCGCTATAGTTCGCTAGCGTCTTAATCCATATCCTTGGTGACGTTGGTCGTGGGTTCGAGCGATATCATCTCGCAGCCGCTGTACTGCTTGGCCAGCTGGCTGGGCAACAGGCTCTCCTGGACCGTCTGCTCGGCGCCGTTGCAGGTGCGCTCACTGCGTAGGTAGCCCTCCGGTCGACCCAGTCCTCGCCGATCGGTGTCGCGGCTCAGGTTGAAGCACGGCAGGACCTTGGCAACAAACACAACACGCAGCTTGTTTTTTTTTTTTTTTTTTTTGTTCTCGTAGCAGTGACGGTAGAGAGTGACAGAAGAGAGAGAGAGAGAGAAAGAGAATGAGGAAGAGAGGAAATAGGTTTCGGTCTTTTTTTTGTCTGATTGGTTTGCTTTTGGTGTATATACTTCATCATGCGTTTGCGGTTTGTTTATTTGCCGCGTTTCGTGACTATTTTTGTGGCTTTGGTTTTGAAGCAGAGAGAAGAGGAGCAGAGAAGAGTATAGATTTTCAGTGGTTTTGAGGTTTTAGGGCAGAACTATTCGAGAAATATTGAACTAATGGTATAATTTTGTGGCTGATTACTTTTAACGATATTTTGAGGTCGACTTGAACGAAGGAGGATGTCCACAAGTACCTCAAATAAATATCAATAAGGAACGTTGACCGCGATTTATACAGGGAAATATTTAAAAAGTTATTTTTTTGTTTTTACAATTTTTACTACTGAATGTCGGACGAAAACTCGATTTTTCTAGTTGCCTGAGCAATGTTAAACGTTATTTATTTCAAGCCCCCCTCCCCGAAATCGACTTTTTAAATTTCTTATTTTGACAACACCTCTATATCGTAGCATTGGTTTTGCTTGTTCACCAACGTTCCTCTATTTACTACGTATCCGTGGACATCTCCTTTTAATGTACTAAATGATATACCTAGCCACTTGTATTATATTTTTGCGAACTTTTATTTAATTATTTTTTATCATTTTTTTATTTAATTATTTTTTTATCAACAAACCGTCGTTATATCTGGTATAGTCCCGTACTACATTCTTTATCAGATTTTGTATAAATTTCATTTATTTGCTTGAGATTATATACTTGCACATTTCAATATTTCCAATGAAATGCCTGCATGCACAGTCTAAATTATTGAAATTAATAAATCGACAAATAATCAGCTTATATTGCGCAGTAGCCGATAAATGGGACGACAAAGAAATTAATAAACGCCAGCTTAAAATACCATTAAATTAGGATCCAAGCGCGCGTCCATATACGTGGATAATCCGGCAAACATGCGCGAAAACCTCTATCCTTCTCTCTCTTTCTCTCTCAGCTTTCTTGTTCGACAGGTGGCTATAAAAAAATCGCGGTCACGTTCCATTATTATTTCGTTTTATTTTCTCACTTATTAATATTCGATATTAATAAATCCGAGAATTGTCTCTGTTATAAGTATTGAGAGATAAAGATATCTTTTAATGCTCCATTTATTTGTTGCTTTTCCAGAATCACGAAAAGACTGTAAAACGATAAAAGAGAAGAGAAAAAAAAGTTTTATAAAAATCCGCAATAACGCAGACCGATTGGTCGTACTGATATACTTTTACAACAGATGACAGTTCACATTAATTATAGATAATTGAAAACTAATATTTCAGACATTATTATTTGCCAGATAAAATCCCCCTTTACTATTCTTCTTCCACGATTCTTACACCAAAGATCTCAAAAGAGACATCCAAATATACACTACCCCCCATAAACCGTTCACCGCCTATCACGTACCACAATCAAACATCGCCCACCCCCCACGACACGGCGAAACATAAATAAGACTGGCGAGGCGCGTTCTAACTTTTTAATTATATTCAACCCAGCTGTATACGGTTAACATTTCAGAAACGCGCACGTAAACACCTGTTGCGCCGCCCGCTGGATATAACCAAAGGCAGCCGAGGAGTGCTGTACGTGTATATATGGAACTCAAAAATATCTCGGGCCAACGGATTTCAACGGCCGTTAATCGATGCAGCGAGACGCGCGAGGTTCGCTAATTGGCGCGAGAAATTGGAGAGAATGATGGCTCTAGGGAGTATAAAATAGCAATTAGTGCATTATAGTATGGATTCTTTATTGCCTTTCGACCGTACGATGCGATTTTATTGCGAGGAATAGTGATTTTTTTTAAGGTTTATACTTGAGTTACATAATTTATGATAAAGTAAGTGGCCATAAAATGTGTTTCTATTCAAAGTAAAAAACATAATACGCACCTAATATGGAATTTTGCAAGAATTAATCTTTGTAAAGAATTTCATACACTATGGAAGAAAATAATTTGAAAGCAGGTTGAATTTATTTCTCTTTAACCAGAAAATAACCGCAATGTTCGACATAATAAAAGAACTTTGTGTGTCAAGAATAAAATCTGTTTTACATTTCGCTATTTACCACAAGTCAATCGATACTTTACTAAATTATAATTCTTACAATACATTGTCCTTTCTCTTTACAAAATATTTCCTATATACAATAGTACTTGTTCAAAAAAGAAGTCGACCATCGAATTCCCACCATATTCGAAAATTCACTTTCTCCCAAAAAATCTCCACCTCAATAATTCGACACTTCTTTCGCGTACACCTGACATCGCCCCGACACCACACTGGACATGCGCATCGATCTGCCTCGGCTAGCGGCTGCTGCGGCGCCCGACAAATTGCTTAATTAATCGGCCACCACCGCCCGGCTAATCGGAAATCGCGCGAGCATATAGAACACGTGCGCGACGAGGGAGCGAGAAAAGACGAAAGTGGGTTTGCTGGGGTGCCCGGCGAAAAGTCAGATGTGGCTCGGAGATTAGATAGGTTAAGCGACAGGGAAAAAAAGGTTGGGTGTAGAAGTCTGGTGAAAATGGGGAGTGTGGGGTGGAAAGGAAGATTTAATTATTTTGTTTTTACGTGGAAAAATTGAGAGAAATTTTCACTTAAGTAAATAATTCGTTACGCAAAAATGTTATTTCTATAGTTGTAAATGAAAATTGTGTAATTACTTGTACATAATAAAGTCGACTCCTAAAAAAAATACATGATATCAACGTTTATTTCGGGCTCTTGTATAATTAACCAATCAGAAACAGTTTTATCATGCTCCATCTTATCAAATGATTATTATTACAAGACAGTGTTTAGCACAACTGATCTTATTCTTTATCTTTGTGAAAATCAAAAATAACAACGCGCCAATCAATCTTCATCGCCTCTACGTCTCCAAACCCCAACGACCACACCGCACGCTGTATAACGGATCTACCCGACATCCGTACTTTTAAATGCTCGAATTAATTTATTTACACCCGGATGATTAATGCCGGGGTCGCTGAGTCAGCCGAATTATCGATTGCACGTTACGAGTATTCGCCAACCGAAGGATTCACCAAAGTCAACAGTACGCTATAAATTTAACCGGAAAATTTGATCGGAAATTGGCTGGTTGCATTTGTGTGCGATTTTCTTCTGGATTAGAACATTTTTTTTCGGCAGATTTGTCTATAGAAGGAAATTTTCGTACGCTGATAATAACCAAGCAAGTAACTTATATTATTTAAGGGAGACAACGACACAGAATTGTTAACTCCATAGTGTAATACTTATGCGCTTGCGTAGTAAATTTTATTTGAATCAAATCAGATTTTGTTAGATAAACTATTTCATTCATTCAATCCATTCCAAACCTATAAAGCATATCTCGAATATTTAATACTAATCATTATATAAGATCACTTTGCTATAAGAATTACCATAATTTTAATCAAAATTGCTATTTTGGGGAAATTTTAATCTTATCTTGGGATAATTTATATCCGTATAATATATTGTTTGCTAGTGAAATATCTCTCAATTATTACAATAAAAAGATCGTAATTAACTTGCGGATAGAAACATTGAACCCATCTACGAATTACGTTCCTCTCACATATAATAGAAGATGGTATCGTCACAAATTGATTTTTTCCTAATTTCCTGTAATACTCGTAGATTGCAGCACTACATCAAGTTTCTCCGATAACAAGAAAATGCAATCTAATGCTGACAAACTCAATCATATATAACTAGAAGATTAATAAAATTTAGCGTATACAGTAGTACAGATAATACATGAGTTTGTTTAGTTACAACATCCACAGAAACACTTAACGGTTAGTAAGTTACACGATTCCTATGACAGTTTGAATGATTTCTTTTATATTATTTGATCAGAGAAACTTAATTGCAAAGCTTAACAACAGAAATAAACTAAAACTAAATGAATTTTGTCAGTACTTACACACGACATCTCTACTATCATACTTTTTAGAAAAATTGTAGCAAAAGTAGTAGTACAAAAGAATGTGTGATGGTATAAGAGTGATGTGTGAGAAGTATAAAAATTAGAGAGCACAAACAGCAATAAAATAGAAATACCTTTAGGTTGGTACTCACATTAGGACCTGGCAGCAATAAATTAAAAACACAAATAAAATAATTAATACATCAACAATTCCTTATTATCTAAATAATTTATTAAAGATTGCATATGAGAATAGAAATTTTTCGCTTATTCATCTACTCTGCAAAGCAACGAATTTGGTATAGGACGCTTGAGAAGATAAAGTTATTTATAACAGTTAAAAAAAAGAATAAAAACAAATGCCTTTATGATCAATTTGGTTATTTTTGTTAGAATGAATGGTAAATTTTTTAGCTGCAAAGATTCCGTAAATGATCAATCTTTTAAAATAACCTAAACACGAATGCAGATGGAATATTCAACTTTCTCTTCCAAACTTTAGAAAATTGTAATATATATTAAAAAGAATACTTGCATATCATTAAAAACTTTACCGTTTTACGAAGGACGAAAGTTTGTACTGTCGAAGTTTATTTCATTTGTTTTAAACTTTCTCAGCTAAACGAGAAATAAATTTACTTTTCAATTAAATCACTTTTTTGTCCATATATGTATAGTAAACGATTCAACCACGTGGAAAAGCTGATAATATATTTTTCCTAAATAAGTATTAAATGAAACATGTTTCGATAACCTAACACATCGACACGTACTATCGAAAGTATTTCTGCGCCCCAATTTGGAAACCCTTGAACCTTCGCATACGGAGTCCTTTCCTTTCTTTGATTACATCTTTTATCTACCACACTTGCATACCTCAAAAATCTTCCTTCCCAAATAATGCGTTTCCAAGCACTTCCCAACAAAATCCCCCACCCGCAAATCAACCTCTCAACACACCGCGCATAGTGAAAAGAACCACCACCACAAACATCCCTCACGGCCCCAACCTCGGCCACGTGTTCGGAATTGATCGACGACGACGTTACACGCGCTGCGTGGCTGCTCCCCAGGGTACCCGAGCGAGGTAACGAATGTTTGATTATGGCCCATGTACGAGGGGAAGAGAGTGCGGAGAGAGAGAGAGAGGCGCGAAAATTGGGTGAAAAATAATTGGAGAACGGACAGCTGCCGCGGCAGTGGTGCTTATTAGGCCGCTGATGTAATTTTTCAGAGCGAGGTTCGGCCATTTTTGCAAATCCGACGACAAGGATTAAATGGTTTGCAAGATACATTTTTTAAATGAAAGAAAGTTTTTGAATTAATTCGTAGTGGTGAATATTATTGGTTGTGATTATGGACACTATTTTATTTTATTCAACTTGTTTGATTGAAGGTTTAAGTGATCTTTATGATTATTAGTTATTTTAAAATTTCTGTGAATTAAAGAAAATATACTTAGGCTGTTGTCGTTATTAAATGACGTTTATTGTATTTTTTCTATTTATTTTTAATGTTTTCAAAAGCTTAATAGCTAGCAACAAAAATCTTTTCAGGACATCATTTAAGTTAACGATTACCCACATCTGGATAAACCGCTATAAGATCGCGAATTGTAGTGAATAATTTCAACCAGCGAAAAGTTATCGATACCATTAACTAAGCCTCAAAGCCAACTCGCCAACAAAATTTGCAATAAACACCTGCCGTTTCTTCTCCCACCGGCTTTTCTCGTTAACTTTAATAACGGGAGTTTTAATGAAGAACCGCTTCTGCCGCGAATTCCTCCTTCGCCTCCTCCTTCTTCTTTCTTCACTCACCGAGGACATTTTCAATTTGCGCGCTGGCGATAATAGCGTGGATTAACAGCGCATTGTTTGTTATATAGAAGCGAAATCAGTGTTGTCGAATAAGCGTGACAGGAATGAATTAAAAATTTTGTGAGGAGTATAGGGCCTAATTGAAATGCTCAATCGAGTGCTGCGAATCAATGAAGAAAAAGAGTCGAGGCGATCGACAGGCATTGAAAGGAATAGAAAGTGGTCGTGCAATCAAGGTAACTTTTAATAAAAAAAAAAAACAAAGTTTAAGAAGTTTCTAAACACTTTAAATTTAACTTGATTAGCGTGTGGATATTGTTGCTTTGGATAGAACAATACAAGATGTAGCCTCATTCTTATTCATAATCGCATGCAAAAACTCATGAAAAGATGTTACATACTATACAGCCAAAATGTACAAGAATATTACGATTATAGTGATACCGAAAGTATAGTGATTATGCTGAATTATTGAAATTTAGAATCGGTGTTAATACCCACGCCTGCTTTAGAGATATTATATTAGTTTATTGTTTACAAAATTCGAGACACAGAACATTTTTATCCATTTAAAAAACGATCGTCATATTTAGAACACAACGTAAAGATGAATTTTTACATTTTTTAATAATCCATTAAGAATTATAGATACAAATAGTAACGTTCAGAAATAAGTGGTCTTGATCACAACATTGTTTCACCGAATAGTACAGATCTATGAGATGAAGTTTCGCTATAGCTACTATAACAATCGATTCAACGTATTATACCTCTGTGATCATTAAAAATCAAAATCAAACCATCTAACTTCATCACATAACTCCACCATCCATTGAAGCAACATGATTAAAAGTCGACAACCGGCCGATTAAACGAAAGCCACAAAATATAGCGAAACTATACACGGACGTCGGTCGAGCCGACATCGCTACAACCACCATTTAGAAAATGATTATCCACATAATCTATGCACATCATAAACACACTACTCACCTGTTTGAACTCCTTGCGGAAGTTGTCGTTGAGCCAGGCGTAGAGGAATGGATTGTAGCAGGTGCTGCTCATGGCCATGCTATGGGCCACGAAGAACAGCACCTTGTAGTACGTCCAGTCCATCGCCGGTGGATAAAAGTCCTCGACAATGTTGACGATGTTGAGGGGCAGCCAGCTGACCCCAAATATCGCCACCATAGCTATCAGCATTCTGTTGGTCTTGCGTTTGCGTTCCCGATCCGCCTCCTCCCGTTTGCTATTCTTGCTTCCAGGTTTCATCCTGGCACGGTCCTTCAGTCGCAAGGATACACAGATGTAGCAAACTGCGATGACGATGAACGGCACGACGAATTGAAGAATCGACGTGCCCATGCTGAAGAACATCCGGATATCCTCATCAGGCCATGCTTCCTCGCAATACCGATTATCCGCGAGGTCGGATTGTGGTTCCATGTAGAGGCCATAGGGCAAGGTAAACAATAGTGCCACGACCCAGATGCTGACGATGATCCACATACACGTGGAGATCTGCATCCGTGGCTTGAACGGATAGAGAATCACTAGGAACCGGTCTATCGCTATCCCCGTCAGCGTGAATGTACTTATGTAGATGCTTACACCCTGGGCGTAGGGTACCAAGTGGCACAGATTGTCACCGAAGACCCAGCTGCCCAGGAACGTGTACAGCGGCGTGAACGGTACCGCTAGCACGCAGAGAAGGACATCGCTGACGGCGAGGTTGCAAATGAAGAGGTTCGTCACTGTCTGCATCTGACGGTTGCGCACAACGACGAAACAAACGAGAGCATTGCCGAAGACACCGAGGAGGAAGATCGTTGCGTAGAACAGGCCCATCACGAGCTTGAACGTCAGGTTCGAGATCGTTATGTCCTCCGCCAGTAGCACGCTGCCATTCGTGCAGTTTGGCGGCCGACCCGTGCAGTTCAGGCTGTGGTGGGCAAATATTACCTCCTCCATTTTGGATGGGGTAGTTTTAGGCCGGTTGAACGGATTCTGAAACAGAAGATGGAGAAAAGACATTGTAGAGAGATTCATTTGAGTTTTCTCGTTTAATTTTGTATAACCTACTCGAGCCTGTCAACCTTCTAATTTACTTTATATGGTCTGTTCAAGTGCCGTTTTATATAAAATCGTCTACATTGATACTAACTTTATATGTAATTCTGGCAAGTCTCTATAACGTATAATAAAACAGCTCTCTACCAAATTATCGAACATTAAGACATCTATCTTGATTGATCGCAATAACACCAACCACAATATTACGAAAAAACCCTCCCATAATAAAGACCTTGCCGTAAACCTGCGGCCACGTAAACTGTCACATTTTAATTCTTCATTTTCCCGAAGAAGAGGAAAAGAGAGAGAGAGAAGTTTAACGCCGGTGGGGAGGAGACGAGAAAGTCGCCTCGTAATCCAAAGATGAAAAGTTCGCTTGCGTCCGCGTGAGCCACCTCGGGGCAACTTTTTTATAGTGCCCTCATAATGGGGTACTAGACGCGGGTGAAACGATAGTCCTGATTACAGTCATTCGCGTATGCGCGCTCGGCCAAGTGTCGGTTTTGGCTATTATATATATACGCGTGATGGTTATCGTGCTCGAGGTAGAGCATTTGATTTTTTTTCTCTTCCGAGTTGTGTATTAGCCCACTTCTCGTGTATGGCCTTCGGGGTTAATTTTTTGATGGAGTAAGTTGGTATAAGTGGATTCTTCGTTGAAGTGTGTCGGATTAACAACTGTTCTTAGCGAGAGCTAAGGAAGACTGTATATTGAGTATGTAATCTAATTATATACTAACCATGGTATCTAATTATATACTAATTATTAGAATTTCAAGAGTTTATTCAAGCTTGCGGCAACATTAAAAGTTACCTTTTCAAGAAAAAAAATTCGCATAATTTAATTTTGTCATACTGCAAAAGGGTTCACTTTGGGAAATGAAATTGAAACGAAAAAAGTGACTGTACAGAGAGAAAGTGAACTCTCGAAACTTCAACTATTACCGCAGCAGATTGTCTCAACCTACTTTGATCCTATACCCACGGCAATTGACACAATTGAATGAAAATATCAAAATAGGCATACGATCCCCCCCCCCCTTGAGATATTCAGAAAAATGGCCTTTCATAATCGCAAAGCATTAATACACCCTGACCTATTTTTACCGTCACACCAGGCCTTTTCATTCATTAAACATCTCGCGCGCCCGCGCAGGGGAGTACGTACAAGTTTCCAAGTTGCTCGAGCTAGCCCAGGCGCCGAGGCTACGTACTGTATTACACTTATTAACTTTCGCAATTTTCCAGTGTGCCGGGGGAGAAATTAAATGTCACTTCGCTAATTACGCAAATCTCGTATTAACGAACTACAATTAAAAATTAATTACACCGCGTGCTCGACAAACTATCGCATGTCCTAAAAATTGATATGATGATATTGGTTATTGTACTGCGAAGCATATACAACACATATACAACAGATTCTTTTTACTGGCCAGTCACAAGGTTCGGTGAAATATTGATTCTGCAGGATGAAGAGAAAGGGAAAGATTAATGAGCGGGATTTAGATTTGTTTTCGGATGGAAATTAATGAAATACGCGAGATGACGAGGCGCTAGTGCGTGGATTAATTGCGCCGGAATGCGTTCTCATCGATTTTTTGTTCATTGATAAGTAGCGCAGATTCGTTGAATTAATCATTTTTAATCAGCTTGAGGGTTTTATGGGGCTATTTCGGTGCAGGAGTTTGATGGTGGAATTAAAGTTTATGAGTTGGAAAGGCATTGTTCTTGGTAGTTGATCGTTGTATAAGGTTTTTTCGTATGCAACGAGTCTTTTGGTAATTTTGCCTCTACAGTATTTATGATATTGTGATACTTGTAACTAAATAATTCTTTCTTCTCGTTAAAATCATAAAAAATACATAAAATAATATGATTACTGTAGATATCTGAATTTTACGTAAAATAGATAGAGTAATAATAATTTTCGAAAATAACAATACCTCTCAAACAAATAATATTGGATTAAAATTTTTGATTCCGGTAGATCTTGTCCAAAGATTATTGAAACAACAAAATCGCATTTAAATAAGTAGAAACCCAGATAATTTATCTTACAAAGTAATCAATAATGAAAATCCTCGTCTTTTGTCTTCCCAACTAAATAAAAAACTGGTGTATACATATCCAGATTATAACTCTTACATTAACGACTGCTAAACTATTTAGCCAACCCCAAAGTACATCATCTGATCTTTTCTTCGAAATTCTCCGTAAACACAACCCCGGAAACTTACTGCCAGCGAATCCAACCCATTGTTCACCGACACTCGCAAAATTATCCCCTTTCTACCGTGTCTCAAATAAATCCCCTGATAATGGACAAGTTTCGCGAGTTACCTTTTAACGTGTCGGTCTGCGGAAAAGCTCTTTAATTTAACTTGGCGAAATCAGCCCATTACGCCGCGCGCAAAACTTGGCGCGGTCTTAATCCCCGAGCGAGAGACGAGAGATAAAAGAGGCGGGTAAATATCGAGTGAATAATGTATAAGAGAAAATGGCGCTCGATATACTGAGCGATGCGCCGCGCGAATGAGGTTTTACCGATTATGATGAAATTGCGCGTGCATTACTGTAATTGGCAAAGTGACCGTGCATATGCGAATGGATTTTGTCGAGGTATGTTTCGAATTTTACTGCACTTGTTAATATTAAAGCTGAGTATTTAATGCTGTGAAATAGCTGTTTCGAGGATTTTTTTAGTAAGCTAGACTTTGTTAATCGCGTCACAGCTTTTAATGATCGCGAGGGTAGTTTAAATAAAACAGGTCGATCGATCGCCAGGAGCTAACTCATTCCATTAAATGCCCTCCGATAATTCGGTAATTTTGTATCAGATGTAGCAGGCCATCAGCAGATTACCGTTTTCAAGTAAATGAATCGTTATTGATATGCATATTCGTATACACAATATTCAATTATTGATGCTGTTCGTTTTATTACTTCTAATGTTGAAACATAAAATTTATGCGATTCGCTGATTATCGTGGAATGATTAATGAATTTTCTGTTTTTGAGAGAGCGAATGGCAATTGGTAGCTAATTGTTCCATTACAATTTAGCTAAAAAAAATAAAATATCATTATATCCCTATAATTATCATTTCTCAGAAGCGAATTGAAGATAAATAGACACGAAATCGTCCATGTAAACTAAACATATTCATTCTAAAAAATCAACCATCTATATTAAAAATACACACACACATTTAAAAACTCCAATATACCTCCCATAATACGCATCACCCAAATGGCCCAACATCAATACCGCGCGACCGCATTACACCCCCGCGTGCAAAAAAGCCGCAAAAAAAAGCAGGCAAGCAAAACGCGCACTTGACTTGCGAACCCTTTCTCATCAATCATCTGAAGCCCATATCGGCCCCTCAAACCCACGCTGCCTCGACGTATATAAACGTATAAGAGGCAAAATATGATGGCATCACAGTGGCGCGCGACATTTCCCTAATCGCGTCGAAAAGACGTCCATTGCCGGGGATACATAATGGAGCTCGCAATTACACGCTGACTCTTCCGCATGGCCGGTCTCGGTGTATTTATTATGAGGGAAGAGTTGTTGGGAAAGCCGAACGATTACATAAGAGAGAGAGGGATGGTTCTGTTATGTACGCGAGGTTTGTTTGCCCGTCGATCGGGTTTTTATTCGTTCGATTCGAGGAGAATGATGAGCGAGTTGTTATAGGGTAAGTGTATATAGGAATGGCTGATTTGACTTCTGAATGTATGAGAGGAGTGGTTTTCTGCGTTCGAATTTATTGGAATAAGATTGTTGATTTGGATACGTCGAGGTTCTTTATGGGACAGTATCGGAAAGGAAGCTTCGTTTTTATCTTATATATTTATTGGTATTGAATGGTTTGTTTTCTCCTGCAAATGTTTCCTGTAAATTATCAAATAAAAGACGAAAAATGGTTGATCGCTCGATTTTACTAACTATAAAAACCGTTAATATTTTATTTCCGTAGTTTAACTAGCTTATTCGTTTCAAATTGTGCGCATTTGTCGACTTTAATAAGATATCAATCCGATAAATTTTGTTTTTATTTTTTGTTATCGTTATAAATATATTCTGTATCCATATCTCTATCTAAATAGATAATTATTGTATTTAATCTTTCAGAATATGATATTTTCGAAATACACTAGAATTAAAATAAACAAATACAGACAAACATTAGAAGTAATGTATGTTTCTGAAACTAATTTATTTGAAACAATCTGTTTAAAACAAATTTATCCGGAATCTAATGGTACGTTTCACTAATCACCATTTCCTACACCATAGACTGTAATTTCTATCGATACGCAGTCATTTATAAATTCCTATTCGTGTAAACCTATTCCATTCGATAATTACTATATCCAGACCACAAGTAAAGAGACGAAAATATTTGTAATGAAAATAATTGGGACTGCCGACACACTTCTGTTAGGTATACCGAACTCGTTATTTTTCTCGTCGATGAATTTTTTATTTTTGGCTCATTGAAAATTGAAGTCGCCCTCTTAATAATGCCTTCATCTCCGCGGCGTGTTCCCATCCTTTGTGAATCTAAAATTGACGACGCCGCACGTGTACCGCGTTACAATGGAACTTCATCTCATCATGGCGCCAATAAAAGTTTATCGATTAGAAAAAAGATTTTTATTACGGTATAATTCGACAGCGGCGGCGTTCCGAACTATAAACTTGCCGCAGCGAGAAAAAAATCCGTAATACACCGAGATAAAGGATTTACGAGGACAATTTATTGCTGTGTTATATACCTAATATTTATTACAATTGTATGGCTTTATACCCGCCCTTCTATATATCTAATATAAAATGAAGAAGAAGAAGAATAAAAAAGAAAACGAACGCGAATCGTCGGGGATTACATTTACTTTTTCGAAATGTTCAAAAGTGCGGTGACAAAAAAAGCACATTTCCATTCGTTCCTCGAACCCTATTGGTTAAAAACTCTTCAACGTACCGCGGTAACCAAATTTCACGGACGAATTCATTTACGGAAATTCGTCGCGCAAAAAATTTCCGGCCAAATTCGATTTCGGCCCTATCATATGCCACCGCGTGCGATTTTATTTTACCCAAAAATGAATACAAAGAAGGCGCAGAGAGAATGAACAAAAAATAAACGAGTTTCCGTACATATATATATTTGCACGAATCCGATGAATTTCCCCCGATACAATTGAAGAACGAGCCATAAAAAATACACTCGATTTCGCTGTGCAAACGTCCACCGAGGTACTAGCATAAAATCAACGTCCTATACAGCGTAATCGAAAGATTCGGTGTGTATACACAGTAGATTCGTTATGGAAATGACGAGCGAGCGTGCGGGGATATTTTAAACATTTCGGTCCGCGAGTATAGCCGATAAAACAACGCGGAAAGTCTTTCCGTACGCGCTTCGCCTCGAAGACACGAATAAATTATGAACGAGCGGGAATCCGTTATTTCTTTGAAAGCGGAGAAAATTCGGGAATATATAGTCTGCGAAAGTGGCGAGGATGAATCTTGAATGAAAGTTTTAATGGCGCGATGGTTGGTTGCGCACGGACACGATGGCTTGAAGCGATTCTGCGTATTGTACGTGTATAGCGGATCAAAGAGATGCAGCTGAATTAAACATACTAAAATAATAGTCATATTTTTATTTTGGCAGAAAAAAAAAACAGAATAAATGTACTAGGCAATTTTTTAACATTTAATTTCTACTTTTCTTTGTTGTATTAGACCTAAGGCCTGTGTCTATGTCTCAATAAAATAGAAAGTAAATAAATAAATAAACTATACGTAATTTGCATTCAAGTGTGATTGACATACATGTATTTTGAACTAGTGTTCGCTTTACAAATTACAACAACGTTTACTATAAAATTAATTATTTTTCAATCCATAGAATAATTTACTGGAACAACATACTCAACTGTAACCTACATTTATCTACATTTATATATAACAAAACCTACCGCACATAAATTTTTCTCAGACTGAATAAAAACTACCTAAACAAAACACCGACTAACCAACTACTTCTTACACCTACCCCCTAATGTACTACTCGCACAAAAACAACTTGCACTTTTTTTTCTTTTTACTGCTCCCTAATTCCCTTGTACCTCCAAGGTCCCACACCCGCATACCACACCATGCTCACAAGAAAACAAATCATTCATCAGAACCTCTGTCATTTCTCGCACTAATCCCCCTCCCCCCAAAAAAGAAACATCCCCAATCTCTGCGAAAAAAAGGCCGAATCTCCCCTACGCCGGGGGATTCGTGGCAACTATGCTGCAGCGATAGTAGCCACCTGTTGAGAGAGCGCCCGGGGCGTTTCTGCATCGCGCAGCGCGCCGGCGCGAATTTTTCACCCCGCGTGCGCGGCATCGATTCCCCCGCCCGCAGGTATACACGCAATGATTGATGAGCGTGTGTCAGGGGTTCTGGAAGGTTTGGGAAAAGTTGCACCGAGGATATAGTTGTAGCTTTCCGTACGAGAGTATTGAGAATTGACGGGGTGTAGTGATTTTTAGTTCTGAAACAAGGTTGGTTCTGTTTGCAATAAACATAATTATGTTATTTTAGAATTACAATGTTTTACTTGTTGTTCCGATGTAAATTATTAATTGTAAATGTATCGTTAATTGGATAACTTCGTGGACATTCTCTCTCTGATCATATTTTTGCCATTTTAAAAGGATATTCGACTCACAGAGTATAGTTTCGAACGTGCAAGAGGAATTCCAAAATAATTGAATAATCTGGTCCCTCTAGTTACGTGTTAACAACCGAAAAATCTTTTTGCTGTGACCTTCGGATCGAGCAAACGGATTTTACACTTTGTAAAATATTTTCTAAAATAGTTTCTTTTAATCCGTCCTTCTCAAACATTTACTTCGGAAATTTCAGAAGAAAAACATAATTTCACGTATGCGTAAATGAAATTCTTTTTTTGCTTCGAAATACTAGAAGAGAGCATAGTACTTATTTCTTTGTAAGAAGACTCTTGAGTTGACAATGTAAATCTGAATTTAAAATTATATTAAATGACAGAATATAATATGTAGGATAAAGATTATAGGATTAAGGGCACTTAGCCTATTTCATGTAAGTAGCTTTCAGATATTTGAAAGTTGCTGTAGACAAAAGCTTTTCAAGAACGTCATTCTGCGCGAAACATTGTGCATTGTCTTTTTAATATTAACGCATAAATTCTCTATATGTTATTATTATTATTTAATACTTAAATCTTTACTTCTAGAAACGATTCTTAAGAATATAACAGAGTAAAATGTATCATTATTATTCCACGTGCTGACGTGCATACCATTAAAAATTTCCAAACTCGAAAACAAAATTTAAATCATGCCACTGGAAGTTGTTTTCGTATTTTGAGATATAAATACGACAGAAATCGCGTAAAACCAGTTTCTGCTCGAAAAATTCAAAATTTGCGTGTCACCAATCGACCTCATTATTATATTTAACGCACTAATGTCATTTATCCAACCAAATACATCGTCAACAACACCATTTTATATCTACAAATAAACAATTGAAAAAAACAACCAGTGCGCATACAAATGTAAATTAAGTTTCCGCGAACTCACCGTGGCGCGCACGCATCTC
This sequence comes from Torymus auratus, assembly GCA_900474315.1. Taxonomy (NCBI): domain Eukaryota; kingdom Metazoa; phylum Arthropoda; class Insecta; order Hymenoptera; family Torymidae; genus Torymus; species Torymus auratus. Next base: position 21,892 of record UXGD01002179.1, read on the forward strand.
GGAAGTTTTTATAATTTCTGCATTCACGTCAGGTTTTTTTACCTTACAAAAGCAAGAAGAGAGGGAGAGAAAGAGATCTTTTTATCCCCGCTCGCTATTTTGAATCTGAAAGATACCGAGATTCGTAATCGCCGACCTGGAAAGTATACGCATATTTTTTTTTCGAGTGTTGTAAGTTGAAGATGTAGCTGCGTGTATATACGCGAATACAAGAATTTCGTGTCTCTTTTTCATTGACGTTGCATTCACAACGATTTTGTGCACACAAAAACGATATCATTGTCGAAAGTATCGTATACGTCCATTTATGAATAAACATCGACATATGTGAATTTATATGATTTTCATGTAAACACGGAAATGTACTTTTTATAGCTGTATTATATTCCTTAAATATTTTTTGACCGAAATCAATCGTAAATGTTTTATCACATTATTACTAATATTAATGTTATCGTTATAATAGGGTTATTCATAAACTCTGACAACTCCAACAGTTCATTCGAACAGTTAAACACATTTATCTGTTATCGTAAATGTTTAAATGTAATGCACAAATTCGAAATGTCGAAATTAGGTTCAATAACGAACTTAGATATATACATATATATATTTATAAAAATAAAATAAAAAAATAATCCCACACGTTTTAAACGTGAATTTCACTAAAAGCCTTCACGTTAAAAGATTTTTATGTACTTAAGATAAGTCGCTTATTGGCATTGAAACTGTTATTCTAATCAATACAAAATTTGACGTGAATCATCGCTGAATATCAGCTTAAAGTGTTATAATAATAAAAACATTGGACGCCACTAGCAAATATAAACGAAAACAAACATTTACTTTTATGCATTTTTTTTTACAAGATCAGATGTAAACTTTGCATACTTATGTTTCACTTTGTTTTCTACCTATATTAAAACATTGACGTCTTCCATCCTTTTTCTTATGTATCAACGATTTTTCATTCTACGAATTTCAAAAATTCGATATCCTCACATATTTCCAATCCCATTCATTCTCAATGTAATAATCATCAAAAATCCTTATTTTGACATAAAAAACCAGCATTCAACTACCAAAACCCACGACGTCGCAAGCTGCTAAATAATTCAAGCGCCCTCCACTTATCCTCCTCGAACTTTTCCAGCGCAATAAAACATCACAAAAGACTCTCAAATTTTGCATTTCGATTCTCTTCTCCCGCGCTTCTTTCTTATTCAAACAAGAATTGACAATGCACAGACTGGAAAAACTGAACTCGCGCGTACTTATCGCTCGCGGCTATTCAGCCAGAATCTCACCCGCACCCGCCGAAAAAAAGTAAGTAGGTCGGTTGCCAAGATCGTTACACTCTTCTCCTCCCGTTTGAAAAATCAAGTTATGGATACATTAAAATAATTACGCTCGACCGAGAGAACGAAATAAATATAGATTTTATTGGCGCCTGCGCCCTAAAAGCCTGCAAAATTTACGACTGTTGCGTAACACGGCGATATATATATATAGTTTCCGCGTGTACACACATAGCACGCGCTTGCCGCTGATATTGTTTGGAAAAAAGGTATCGAAGTGCAGCGTATATAGGTACATCGTTATTTTCAAAGCAAACAGTTAAAAATGCAAAATCCTCGCGCGGTCGAAGGCATGTAAAATATTCACGAGCAGCGTAAACAGACGTGGGTATATAGTCGGAGGGAATAGCTGAATATGGAGAATATATCATTTACGATGGATGTAAGGACACGGGGGCGGCGCTCGTGTTGTTTCAAATTAAATTGTTTCGCAAATTGCTGCGTGACCGCAACGCTGAGTACTTATACGGTAAGTGGTGCAAGATGTAAGTTATAATTATTCGAAATATCGCATAATATTCTAGTTTGTAATTTTAAGGATTGAACACTTTTACTTGTTAATAATAAGTTTATTTTTCCAAATGGCGGGAGCAAGAATTACGTTCGAAAGTATAATTTAGGTATATTATTGCAATCTTCGTACATTTTTATTTATAACCATTGAATTCAGAACCTTCGTGCAAATGTTATATTTAAAAAAAATTACTCGCCTTATTTACACTTACTATATAAATATTTTATATTACATTTTAAATAATGCCACACATACTCTATACCACTTATACAATTGAAATACCAAAACAATATCGATATCATTTAGCGAACCTTCAATTTAACTGTAACCCATAAAACCTTGGTTACTTCAGCATTCCACCGAACGATTTACTTCCGATAATTTTCCCGTATATAACAGCCGAACCATTCAACCCCGTAAACTTCGAAAAAACAATTTTTCACCGCAATTAAATAACGACCGCGGTTCCCGTAAACCTTAATTTTTACGCGCCTCGTAAAAGAATTCCCGATACTCCACCTCGCGGCTTTAAAGCGGAACACGCATTCTGCGTATACCCTCTTAAAAAAGAGAGAGAGAAGAAAAAAAATAAAAACACTCTCTCGCTGAGAATTACTTCGTACTCACCGGCGAGAGAAAACGAAAGCTGCTAACCGTTCCCAAGTTTCCGCCAATTTCAGCGTATAGGCGAGAGAATTGAGGGTATGCTTACATCACTGTTATTACAATTAGTGGCGCGCAATTTGACGCTCGTTACGACGTAATTTTGTCGCAGTATAAGTCGCGTGTAAAGAAGAAACCGCAGTATGTGAATTATTTTAAACAAGTGAATTACTAGAGATAAAATTATTCGTCGCGAGCGGAGTAATAACGGCACTTACCGAGCGTCCATTCATTCGATCGGCTTCGCTAACAAATCTATTTTCAACCCGAAAGATGGTACCTTCGTTAACTACGCGCTTCGATGTATTATACATTCTTTAAAAATACCGTAAAAAGACAGATAAATAACGCTCTTTTTTAAGTGGAAAAGTTTTTTGAAATGAACCGCGAAGTGACTATACGCAAGTAGTAGCAGTCGGGATTGGTCAGACGCGTACGTAATTGTTCGATACTTATTAGAATCAAGATTTGCGCTAAAGTTTACTTAACCATTCGCAAGGGCCATTTCACTTGGCCGAAGAAAAAGCGTAACAACAACTCCTAAATCACGATTTTATTGCACACTGTTCAACCCTCGCCGACACGACATAACTTTTACGAGGAAAAAGTTTACGAACTAAAAACTACTTGTCATTCTAGCGCAGAAAAGTATCCGGAAATTTCGAAAGAAGTCGTTGCTGCTGCTGCACACTTTTGTCGGGCAAAATCGTTTCAATACTTTGAAGTTTAACGATATTTCACACGCGATATACACGCAAAACAGTCAGCAATATAAGTGCGCTATTATACTTATCCCCCGAGAGTGCAACTCTACTCTAATATTCCAGTTGATTCTCGTGTACGAAAACTATGTCATTATTCCATCATTAAGAAACCGGTACAAATAAAGTTTCAAAAATCTAAACCCCCTCCAATAACCCAAACTTACAATCCCTCGACCAAATTACCAAACAACTATACTCCCACCGCGCGCACATCAATTTTTCCCCTCTCAAGTCACTCGTCGGCTGCAGTACTCTCGAAAACTCTCCTCCCAAGTGCAGCGCACGTCTCTCCCATTGACAACTCATTAGCGGCACACAGAGACACACGAGGAGAGACAATGCGCGAGTAAATACAACTCCTCCCGGGAACTTACTCGCTGCTCGCGCTCAGCTGCTGCTGTCTCCTCGTCGCATCTATCTATTTATCAATCTGCATCCTCCTCGGTGTTGTTACATCACTCGCGGCTCTTGCTACTACGTCCATCCGAACCCGCGAACTTTCTCCTTATTCTTTTCGTGCGGTTTTTCAAAGTGTATATAGGTATACAACCGATCGCGCCGCACGGCGAAACGCGAGAGGGCCAGGCGGCGAGTTGCGACGCGCTGATCTCTCGCTGCGCGACTGACTGAGCTGCGCTGGCGGTGGTTATACTGCTACTGCCGAGACGGCCTACGCGATGGCGCACGCGCGGTGTGATCCGACGATGAAGCGCGCGCCGGTACCGTATGGTTCCGAAAACCGTGTAGGTATAGGAGAGAGGGTTGGTATTATGGGGAAACTGTGGTGGTTGAGCGTTGGTTGAATTGTTTGTCGGGTTGGTTCTGGAGTGTCGGGACTTTTGAGTATTATTTTAAGGGTGGAATTCGAGGTTTGGATTGTGTTGAAGTCGAGAATGATGATAGCGCATGATTTAGGAAGACAATGGGAATTAACAATTTTATTCACATTTTTATCAGATATTTAGTAGATATAGGGATGTAACCGAGTAGTTCGAAATTTTTTGATGTCTTCTTTTTTAGATAAAATGAAACTATGGCATATACTTTTTCAATGTTTTTCAATGTTTCACAATAATTTGAGTCATCTACTCTTCTATAATTTGTTGTTAATAGCGTCCAACTACGTAATCGTTAATGAACACTGAAACTTGTATTGGACCGGTAACAAACTCAAACTGGAAAACCATACTGTGGTCTGGTGTCCCTGCCTGCGCGAATAATAGTTATAAGACCATTTACTTATTATACGAAATATTTCTTTGTTTTCGAAATTATTGTTTTCACGGCGAATAGAATGCGAATCAATTTTAATTTAATCTACTTTGTAATGAAATTTTGTGCACCTTTTAATAAAGTATAACGCTTATAATTGACACGAAATTATCGATTAATTAAGACTAGAATGTCAAGGACGCTTCAACATTGACATCTTAAACATTATAATTAATTTTCGAATATAATATCTATTATTAAAAATCAATTCTCCATAAAAAAACGTCTGGTTGCATTTTACCACTTCTTACGCGTGGATTATATTGATTGCAATATAAAAAGTACATCTCGCTCTAAACTCTTTTATATACTTTCATAGTCTGTACAATAACTCATATATATTTAAACGTGAGTTCGTAACGATTTTATAGAAATTCAATATGTAAAAATCGTCAAGAGTTTTTCGAAATTGGCAATCGAATTTAAAGAGGCCGTCAAAACCCGTCAATATTGGACTTTTAAAACGTTTCGAATGACATCATTTTTCATTTGGCGCTCTTGCATTCTCCTTTTAAAAGAGAATTTAATAAAGAAGTTGTAATTCGGCGTAACTTGAATGATTTATTACACTTTGTGAATTCTGACAGACATATTTCAATTTCGTAAAGACATTTTTTTCAAATAGATAACAGATTAGGGAAAATGTCTATAATTAAAGTTGATTCCATTAAGTCCATAATTAAACATTTCCATAAAGTAAGTACGTAAAAACAAATTTATCAATTAATCAACACATCTACATATAGTTCGAAATATTCATAATGATCTTAATTACGAATTTATCTATAATATACGCGTATATATTATGCTTTTCCAAATGACGCGGCAACACAATTCGTCCAGCCAGTTTGAATTAACATCCAATTCACCTACCAGAAACCCCGTAATTGTAAATTCCCCGAAGCAGCCTCTAATTTCGAAGCAACCATTAAGAGCGAAATGATTACACCCATCCGGTATGATATTTATTTTAGAAGATCGAGCTGCGAATAACTAACGCATCGTTCGCTTTCACATTTTCGCAGCTCGCCTATATACGCTCATTATACGCGCGCACTAATGTTTTCACTAATGAGCATCGTTATTACCATATTCAGGAACTTGACAATCATCCCCCGACACAATACAGTAGTAATTATACCAACGATATATAGCGCGGAATTTATTGTGACTCTCGGAGCTCTTGAAATTTTTCAGTATACTGCTGCAATAAAATGAGGAATTCGGTGCGCGTTATGCGCGTGTATAACGCTTATTCTTGAGACTTTCCTCTCTCCAAACATTGCAAAATTTCGAGTTGAGACATTTTGAGCTAAGCGATAAAATCGACGCGTGCGTTTGACGTTTCGACGGTGGTGGTGAAATTTGGATCTCTGGCGAAATGCATCCATTAAAATGTATTTTTGGC
>UXGD01002180.1:0-27867 GCA_900474315.1 Torymus auratus
GTGTAGCTACAATGCGAGAGAAAGTGCGTTAACAGAAATTGATATGTGTGAGGTCGGAAAGGTGTATATTTTGAAAGAAAATGAACTGTGCAGATAATTAGAAAAAAAAAATAATATTCTTGTAAAATTTTTTCATATATAAATATAATTAATTAAATTTAATAAATTAGTCTAAAAATCACGCTGCTTTCATTCACTTATCATCTAAAAAAAAAAATTCTTCAAAGAACGTATACACCCGACACCCTTCCATTCACAAGACCCGTTAACGCACTTGGAATGCACATCGGCCGACCTTACATAACAAGCATTTATCGCGGGATTACGAAAAAAAAGAGCGCGCGCGGCTCTCCGCTCGATTTCGCAACGCCGTCGTCGTTGCCGTTTTCAAGAATGCACAATGGCGGGAACCGAGAGAACCGCGCAATGCGTTAATAGAGTCGCTCTTTCTCTCTCTCGCGTGCGATTTATTTCCCCGTTATCGCGGCTATTGACATTACGGCGCCAAGGATACACTTTTTTCTCTCTCTCCTATTGAATCGTCGCCCCGATAACATTTGCACTCCACGCGCGCGCGGCTTATCCTACGAGAGGAGTCTCTAGCTATCTCGCGCGGTGTTCCGTAAAAACTTCGTCGCGTGATAGCAGAAGTGCATATATATACGCTTGTTTTTATCGGGGCTATTTGCGCTGTCGTAGTTTTTAAATGACGGCTTTTAGTGCGAGTGAAATCTTGTAATGGTTGGATTGCAAAAGTAATCGTGTTATAAGTTTGATTGGTTATAAACTGCGAAAATAATGATTTAAATGTATTTTATTAGTACCGTGAGATTACAAAAGAATCACAATCAACCTTCAACAGTGTGACTATTGATCCGGCAGTTTATACTCTCACAATGTACATAATGAATGAAATCATACGAAAATGCTATTGTGCGAGTGACTCACTGTGGTAACCTTTCAGATGACATGTTATATTTGGCATCATATTCAAGCGCATGTTATAAAAGCTTTATATTACAAAAGTAAATCTCGTCTTTCGCTCCATATAGAGTCATTTTAATAACGTGAATTATAACACGAATTTCGGGTTTCATCAATATACAGTATATCCAAACGCCAAATACATAATTACAACTTATAACAAGCTAAAATCTTCTTACTCGGAAAATACGTTTCCCAGACACTCGCGTGACTCACTCTAAATTACACACTACTCGAACCGCGCGCATCTCGCAATTACACATAGAATCGTAAAAACATCAAATCCCACACCGCATAAAAAAACACCTCCATTCTTCTAAAAAAAAAATGCATCACCGTTGTTATACTCCAACACTTTTGCAATCCCTCGCGCATGATGCACGCGTCTCGAGTGAGAGAGAGATTAGCTTGTTCAAAAGTCCAAAGCACGCGCGCGAGGAAAAAGAAAACACACTGACGCCTGAGCTCTTAGACGCGCGTCACCTCATCAGAGCGATTCTCGAGACAGCCCTGCTGATGCGGAGCCTCGTTTCGTGACGTTTTTCATATTTCGCATAGCAGCCGCGGCTGTTTTACAAGTAGACGAGGATGTAGATATAAATAATCGGCGGAGGGGAGCTGATGTAGACGTAAATGTATGTTACGTAATTTATTTGCGGGCGAATCGTTAAATCACCGTATCCTTTGTATAACCCGAACGCGCGCATAAAACCATGTATACAATTAATACTTTAAATTCGTTACGCGGGATATAGTAATAAAACTTATGACATAATTAACTGCCTTAATATTTCATAACATTAGCGTATATACGCGGCGAGAAAAATCCGCGCGCAGCGTCCGATAAATTTGTCGCCAATTAACGTGCCAATTAAGCACCTCGCGATCGAGTTGATCAACACGCTACGAAAATCCGCGAGACAACAACAAACGTCCGATTTATACTATATATAATACGCGCACGCCATACGTATGTATATAATCGTAAAATGTCGTCGTCGACACATAGGGTAGGAAAAAAAAGAACGACAGAGAGGCGAGCGATTTTTCAGCAGCGCGTGTAGGCGCGTAGTGTGTAGGTATTACACACACGCACGTGTATCTACGTGTGGGCAGCAGCCGTCGTTTCTTTTCATGGAGCGAGCCGAGCGTCGAACGTCTACTACTATATATACGCCTGCGTGCGCACGTTGGTGTGCGTCTGTGTGTATATACGTGTATTATACCGGGTCTTTGTCCTCTCTCTCTCTCGTCGACGGCTGCTGCTAGCGAAATTAGGCGCGTGATCTCGCATGATCGCAACTCTTTGCGTTGAGAGAGAGAGAGAGGTTCGAGTGTCGCTGCTTTTATTTGCCCGAGCACTCCGGGGATAGGTATTCGCTCACGCGATCTTTTTTTTTTGTTGTCCGTCCGTTCGTTCGTCTGTCTCTCGTGCTTTTTTTGTTGTTTTGTTCGTGTAGAGAGAGAGCCTCGTTTGGATTGCGCTTTATTTTCGAGGCTCTTTGATGTCTGTACGCGATGTAATGCGCTTCCGTTGATTGCGTGCGCGTGTATGTGTGTGTGTATGTCTGTGCGGAGCGATGCTGTTTGAGAGTCTGTTCTTGAGGATAAAGTTTTGTTTGAGTTTTTCGGAGTTTCGGAGCGTTTTTGGAAGTAGAGAGTGAATGGTAAATTATCATTTGGTTATTTATGTTGGACGTGTTCCTAATTCCATGTTTTTTTTTGTATGTTGCAGGTGAGTTGACAAACATCACAGCCATTTTATTATTTAGATCCTTCTCCCAGTAAGTCGAATGAAAATCTTTCAAATATCTGCCGTTCCTTTGTATATTTATACAGAAATTGCAATAAAAAATATGCTTTAAATTATATACACAGTCGATTACCCAGCCGTTGACATTAGTTATGCCTGAAAATATAAAAAATCTTTTGTCCCGTTCTTTATATATATTATAGATAATTTAGTCGCGCGCATTTACGACAATGAGTAAAAATCTCTGCGACATGTAGCTTGACATGTAGTCCTAACTGTACCATTGTTACACATATACGTATACTCAGTATCGACTACATTTCTTTTTAGAACAGCGACATTGTTATCATCATAACCACGGAACATCGCCCGCAAGCCCGAGCGTATACGTGCAATTTACCTTATTCTAGCAATCGAACCCCTCGTTATCGTTACCTCAATAACGTAAATAAATTCGCGAACGATAATCAAAGCCCAAATAAACAAATCCAATCATCGCTAATGACTCTGGCGCATTACCCACATACGCGAAATTTCCACAACCCTTGATCACAACGTAAATTACTACACACATCACGATCATGTGTATAGTATTTCCAATCCAACGAGAGAGAAAGATACAGCGAGAACACACACTTTCACTCTCAATTACCTGTACAACCGACATATCGACTCCCGCAACCACGCTCTATGACTTTCTCTCGCTCGCTCTTTCTCCTCACTCGTCGCTATAAAACACTCTGCAGAAAGTAATGCGCTTCTAAAAGCCTCCGCACGTCCGTCAAAGACATCTTCGCGCGCGCATCTGTCAAACTCCCAGCAGCTGCTCCATATATACTACACAAAGTGTATATGTATTCTGTATTATAACAGCTGAACGAAGGTTCCGCGAAAACCTAACCGCCGGCCACGCGTTATAGCAATCGATGCCGCCGTCTCGTGACCCGCTGACACGTTTAGCACGCGACAAAAAAATAGCCGGTACACGCAATTTGAACAATGAATACCCCGCGCCCCTTGAAGAGAGAGACCTACTTGTGCCCGGCCCAGAGATGATCGCTCGAGCGAGAAAAAAACAAACGCGAGAGAGATGGCGTAAGAAGGAGGGATGACAGGTGCGTTAAGCGACGTATCCTTGTCCTCTTATTAACGCTGAGAGATATAGGTACTTATAAGATTGCGGGAGATGAGGTTTTAGATATAGGAGAGCGTCGTCGTTGTTGTTGTTGTTAGTGTGTGCAGTGGCGAAAGAGGGTAAATGCGTGAACGGTGAGTCGATCTTTTATTTTCAGTTTGGATGATGCGTGCGGATATATAACCGTTTGCGTATATAGATGTCTAATATTGTGGTGTATATAAGTATCGATAAAAAGAACGAGATGCCAATGGCATAACTTTCGTACACTGTTACTTTGAAAAATTTCACTTTCTTTCTTTGATTCTTGATGTTGTTAACAATTTTTATTATGTAAAAAAACTTAAAAAAAGTTCGTTAGTTAGTCCTTCTTGTAATTCAAGCCTTTTTTGTAGACCAAGTTTTTTCGTGACACAAATTTGAAATTATACACCGTGACTTTGAATTCTACAAATTTGGGTCTTGGAATAATGAGGGTTGCGTGTGAATATTAATAGTCATTTTGTCGAATCATCAAACGATGAAATGTAAAATTTTAAAAAGTTATAAAGGTATCATTTGTAATGAAGCCATTGTTGCACTTTCATCGTTAATTATATCTCTAAAAGCCTCATATTTTGCCGTAAGTTACGTTTCTCATTGAATTTTCCTAAAAAAAAAAATTCCTACGACACGCACTCTATATAAACCAGACTTCCTCTTCCACCAATGCCATCATACAGCGGGAATTTTTGTGTAAAAAATACCGTGACAGTTTGGTAAACCTGGAACAACTGTACACCGATTGATAAAAATTACCGTGACAGTCCAATACAAATTACAGCGAGATCCCTATAATTTTTACCCCACTCTCACGGTAATTTATTCTTCCCACCCTTTTCAATTATCCTATCTCCACCAACCTGTCACTAATAATTTTTCTCCAAAAATACTCCTCGACATAACCATCATCTCCTCCACTCGAGCCCCACCCAACCACACTGTAAACCTCGCCGACCTACTAAACCCGCGGCACTGCAAAAGCGAGCAAACGAAACAATCGGGTGTCGAGTGGCCCGCTTGTGTGTGCACTGCATATATATACGAGTGCATATACACATGACGTGGCGGCGGCTGCGCTCAGTCATGCGCACTTGTGTATCCTTCGCGAAAGTGACGAGCTGCAGGTATGCGCGCATATACGCACGCGATCCTTTTTTCTCTACTCTCTGCCTACCACGCGTGTGTGTTGGTAGCCGCTTATGGAAGCCTGAGCACTGTCGTCACTGCGCGCGGATTATGATGTCGCGCGTGGAGGAGCAGACAACTTTGGCCGCGGTGAAGTATTTGACGCGCGAGGTTGTAGGCGATTTTTTTTTCTTTCTAGGTATGGCTTTGGTGGCCAAACAAAAGAGTTTCTTTTTTTATGTGGTGTGATTGTGTTTGGTTGGAAAATTTACTTTAGTTTGGATAGTGGAAAATGAATGGAGAGACTAAGTTAGTATACGATTTTTTTTTGTGAAATTTATAATATATGACACAGTTGACTAAAAAGGGAAAGGATTATTTATACCGCGATTTGACGCTAAATTTAACGGATCGTAGCTTGGGACTATCCACTGTACAAATGCAAGCTAAAATTGTCAAATAGATTGTTTCTTTAACTTTAGGCATCAGGCCAATCTGAAACTTCATCTCGGCAATCATCTATATTCCAATAGCTATAAATTCTCTTTATTTACCTCTAGAACAAATATATCAACTTAATTTATACATACACCGGTGATTCAGTAAAATAATTTCAATGAATCGAGCCATTCAATCTATAGATATTAGACAAGAGAGATGGCGAACAAACGAGGACAGACGTACAATATACTATCCTAATTTAGACCAACCGCTGCACCATATATTTCAACCGCGCGCAAAATATTTATTGAGAAAATAAATGCACTATACTCCAGCTAATTCTGCACCGCCATCACCCATCCAAAATTAACCCAACAATCAGCATTATACCCACAACCGAACCTCCGATAATTAAAATCCTTTCAACTCGTCGCCAAACCCATCATTACCACGAACAATCAATCCAGCAGCAGAATTACTTCCACGCTGCAAAAAACCGCACGTACGCCCCACGCAAAAAAGGCGCGCGAGCAGGCGACTCGAATTAATTTTTTGACTCACGCCGTTACTGCGAGGTATATAAGACTTCCGGCTCGCGGCCAACAGACTCCCCGATGATGATGATGATGATTCACGCGCACGCGCGCGACGCTTTGTGCGGCCATGCTACTACTTCTGTGCGAGCTTCTCGAGATAAAGCGCGGGCATTGTGTGCGAGAGCGCAAATGCGTTTTTCAATTGCGTAGAGAGAAAGAGAGTGTGGAGGTGGGGGCGATGTCCCTTTTAGCGGCAGTCGGCCGGGAAATTGGCGTGGCGAAGGTTTTAGCGGTGAACGAGGCATGAGTTTTCCGCGGAAAAGATGTCGCTGTGTGATGGGTTTTGAGAATTTTTAGCGGTGGGAGTGGCTTTGTTCGGCTGCAATTGTGATATTTTTGAGGATGTGTTATTTAGAGTTAATGTTTTATTTAGAGTTAAATGGGGTTTCTGATCTTTTCATATATTTTTTTAAATATTTATTTCGTATAGTATGGATTATTGTAGTTTGTATTTTACATTGTCGTTAACTGTAACTTCTTACATTAAAACAATAATAAATTTAATCTAAAAAAATGTATGCATGGTTAGATGCAGTCATTGCATCTTCTCCATTTGCATATACGCACACTGCAAAACATTTACTATGAGTCTATAAGAAAACCTGATCTGACTCACGTAAAATCTACCTGAATGAAGTAAATATCAGTTGAATGAAACCACGTTTTCTTCGTACACACATAACAAATTTTTTTGGCAGCGCAGGTCTATAAAGTTTTACGACTTTCTTTAATTTGAGAACTCTAAAAATATCGCTAACCGACACATTACAGCTCCACACTAAACCTTTAAAATACTATTCGACAGATACAAATAATTACACGCGTCAACCGCAGCTACATTACAACGTTCTAAAAGTCATTTGATGGGCTATACTCGAACTGGCAAATATAAAATCTTAATTATACACCTACCGATAATTTACAAGTTATATACGGTTAAAAACTTTCTCGATTTTTCTTGGTATATACACACATACTCTGTACAGTCTCGGTCCTCGCCATATAACGTCAATCTCGCCATCAACATAAAAATGTCTCATTAAGTTTGCAAATTTTTGCGCGCTGGCGACTTTATAAAACTGCTTTATACCTGTACGTATACCCGCCGCGCGCGGTATTAAAATATGTAGTTAGCGTCTGCTGGGAACAGCGAGAAAGGCCAGAACAGGTTTCCATAAAAGCTGGTTTCGATTTTTGATCTTTGATGACTAATGCTTGAAAATAATTAAGACACGCGGTCGCAAGGTCTTCGCCACCGCCGTCGTCGTTTTTTCTTGTTCTTCATTTTTGAGGATACGCGCGCAGATGAAAGCGGTAGCCCATTTAAGGATATCTTTTGGCAAAATTTACAGTGCTAATTAGGGTTAACAGTGTAATGTATTCTGTATATGCCTTTGCAGGTGTTCGTATGTATCGTATAATATTCTGAAATGGAGCGAATAACGACTGTCGCATATTACATTACGAGTAATTAGTCACTATAGAGTGATTGTGTATAGTTGTACAAAAATAGTTTTTTACGTTAATTATATAATTTTGAAAATTACTGTCGAACAAATCAACGTACCAATCACCCAACATAAATTAGAGCTTGAAGCAAAAAAATTAATTTTATAAGTAATTATTGTGCAGATAATATGCTAATCTCGATAATTACACAGTTCTGATTATAACTTCGTTAACTGCCTTATCGCGTTTGCGAATGAGCGATTAGACCTGTCGTACGAGTGATTAGCGCTGTCCTAAACAAATAAAGTAGCATTATTATCAGATTTACCTAATTTCAAAACTAAACACGCTACGATTTTTTTACAAACGCATGCGGTAGAATAAGGTATAATACGAGTAGAATAAGGCACTTAAAAAAATAGCTGCGTTATTTTGCACTTGTGACAACCTTGCTAGATTATCTCTTCCTAATGTAAATAAGACTTGGCTGTTTATATGGTAATACTTTAAGACTTTGATTTACACAAATTTACTGTCATAGTGTGTATAATAAATTTGTAACTTTAGTCTATGAATTATTTTGGATTATTTTAATTTTCAATTCTATCTAGCTTTAACCATAAATTTTACTATTTTTTACGTATTGACGAAATTTTAATACTCACAACTTTATTAGCTTCTCCAAAATACCGTTAAACAATACATTATATAATTATGACATTATACTAAAATAATTTCACAATTAAAAATGTTAAGTTGTCAAAAAATTAATCTCAAACTTTAATAAGATAAAATTCGCCGTAACATTATTCTCTGAAATATCAGTCCACGACATACATCTCATAAACCCGACATCACGCGCCAGCCAAAGCCTTCCACATTAAATTACGGAACAGCCGCCAGTACAGCCGACAAAAAAGCCAGAAAAGCGTCCATCAGCAGCCCATACCGAATCATTTTCACCTCTACCCTCGCGCACAAAAAACCCTAACGCGATCATATCCCCACCTCCAAAAAAAATCCCAATTCAACTTTCTCAATAAACTGTGCGTCCCATGTCTCTACCTACTCTCCACGTATATAACAAAGCCCCAAGATCTCCGCTTTTCCTACACGCACATTCACGCGCAAACTCCTCTCCTCTTCCATCAGACAATATCGCGCGATCGCCCTTTCAGCCGCTATATGCATCGCGTCGTACATATACTACATCACGTGTACACGTACTATACACGCATGACGGACAGCTGAAGCGTATATATACGAGCAGACAAAAGGCCGACGTCGCGCCGACCTGTCTGCACGATGCGAGGGGACGCGACCCGGTGAAAGTGCTCACATCACAAGCGGCGAGCATCATTTTTTTTTTCTGTAATATAGCAGCGCGTTTTCTCGATCGATCATCCGCGCGATAGAGTTACGTAAACCGTGTATATAATATATATGAGGTTCTGTTCTTTTCGATTGTGCGCGCGTGGGTGTTTATTTAAATTGGCGAAGTGGGATGAGAGATTAGGCTGTATGTCGAGAGTGTGTAAGTGTCTGTAGGTCGCGAGAGATGGGATCTAAATTGGCTGACGTGTGTGAAGGGGATTCGAGCTTTTTGCGAGTCGTCAATCAATCATCTCTCGGCGAGATTAGAAAGTGATCGTATAATGATATGTCGTATTGATATACTCTGTAATGAACGTTTCGTTTGTTTGCATGGCCCGCAAAAGAAATCATTTAGCGTTCTAATAAACGCGAAATCTCGGTAGTGTAATATAACAATAAGCAAGAAAAAGCTCACCAATTAACCATCACACATAACTTTTTATCCTCATTAATTTGTCCTTTCCTTCATCTTCATCAACGCTAATTTAATCGCACATCCATCCCACTTTCTTTATCTCACCTACTCATCTCACCGAAAACTACAACCGCACCAGCCATTAAAAATGGACTTCCAGCCCATACTTTCATCCCTAAAACACACAAACACTCGTCCCTCTCTCTTTCTCTCTCCCCCCTCGCTTCGTCTCTTTGCTCATCTGGCCTGTTTCCCGGTGAAAAGCCAGCCAGCAGCTGCGCCGCAGTCCCCTGCTGCAACATCTTTGTGCTGCACGGCACTCCGTAATAATTAAAGGAGAGGAGAGAGAGAGGGGCTTTGCACACCGAGGGGGTCATTTTTCTCTCGTCGTCGTCGTCGAGTATAAGATAGAGCACGAGCGCGCGACTTGAATTCCAGCGACTGGAGACATTTTTTTCGTCGCGAGAGCCAACAGAGAGTGTATTTTTAGCTGTTGGAGGGCTGTGCGTGTGTGTGTTGTGAGAGACGGTTTCGCTCGAATTATCTAATTGAGGGAGAAAGGCGAGGTTCGGAGGATTGAGAGGATTGGGTGGATTTATATGTAGCGATGATTAAAGTGGCTGGTGATGGTGTGAAGAGATATTCTGGTTGTGCGAGTTGTGGAAGAATTATGTAGGTTTGTTGCGTACGTATTGACAGGTTGTTGTTTGCGATTTTTTGTTTGAAGATAATATTTATACGTGGGGTTTAATGACCTGGATTGATTGTAAAATGCTATTCTTTTTAGAGTATATAGTTATTCCATTTATATAGAGAAAATTATTACTATAAGCAAGAGGAGAAACAAAGTTTATCATGTATAAACACCAAAATAATTAATTTCGTCTCCTAAAAATTTGACTTCTGTGTACAAACAACCTATAATCCCTATCTAATCTACTTCCCTGACTTCTCATCCTACACTTCCCAACTCCTACAAAAAAAACCATCACACCAGTATCAATACACCCTCCCCATATCTCTCTCCACATATCACTCCTCTCTCATCGTCTATTTTTCGCCTCCAGACTCGCTCTCCCTATATACGTCGCGCCAACCCTCCGATTCGAACAACTCGTTCCAATATATAATACCCTTCGTCGTCGCGTAAAGTGTCGTCGTCTTTTTATATATAGAAGTCTACCACTACTACCCCCTGCGTCTGCCAGGAGAAGCGATGTTCTTGCAAAAATTTACAACGACGAGGGTATAAGTATTATATAGCTGGCTACTGGTTTGGTATATATAAAAGACGGCGCGTTGTTTTGGGATTGGCAGGGGTTAACGTCAGAGCTAATGAAAGGGATAGAAAGTTTGGAATTATTGTTTGGCAGCGTTGAATGAGTTGGGAAACAGTTTTTTGTCTGCGGAATTGGATTTTTTTTTGTCTTGATTGAGTTTCAGGTATACTTTTTTGTTAATAAAGGCTTGATTTTCAGAGAAATATCAAATGTCGAATGTATACTATAATACGAATATCTTTCGATATTAGCCCAGTCAATAGAAAAGAGATGATTTTACAATCTAAATGATTGGATATTTTGATCCTCAATACCGACCTATCTACTATTATTATCTATAATAAATAACAAATACTTAAAATTAAACCTACCCCATAATTCTTAGTACGTTTATTGATAAAAAATACAACTCACAGAACCTTTGTTCTTCGAATCACATACCCCATTTACTCTCAACCCTGCTGATTTGAATAAAAAGCACACAGCCGCAGAATCCATATTTTCGTTCCCTCTTGCACGGCGCGACGGCAGCCGATGGCCATTAATCGGACCGTTACAGCCCGTCTTTATGCGAGAACCACAACAAACTTCTCGAATTTTCTCCCTTCGCCGCACTCGAGAAAAAAGGAAAGAGAGGGCGGACCTTTTCTCCTCCCCTCGATCGTGTTACTATAAGCGTATACGAACGCAGTCGTTTCATACAGTCCACGTGCGGGTGCCTTTATTTGACGTCTCCCTGGCCGATCGGTGATAGATCGGGGTTTCATTATACAGAGGAATACGAGGATTTCGTTTTAGGAATCTCGTGGGTTTCTGTGGTGTGGTGTGCGTGGAAGTAATATGTAAGTAATATGACGACGGGTGGCTGTGATTTCAGTTCTGATGTGTTTGGAAGCGGTATGATGTATGGGTGTATGTTAGAGTGTTCTTGATGTGATTTCGTGATTTTTGGAAATCGGATAATCGATGGATGTATATTTGGAAATTATAATGCAAGGTGTTGTGACTGATGAGTTGGGTGAAGGGAGGGAATCGAGAAGAGATACATAAATACGATTTTATAGTGACAAATAAGTGTAATGATAAGTGACGAAGAGCATTGGGGATATAATTTGATCAATAATTATTGTAATTGGTTGAAACGTACATGGATAACGCATTAATAAATTAACACCATTATGAAGAGTATATTTTATACACTATCCAGAAATCATAAAATTGTATATGAATTAGATAATCATTTGAAGGGTAAATTTGTTTAACTTGCTACTTTATATCGATCGAAAAAAGATTTACAGAAGCAAGTCTAAAATACACCTATCGCAGCTAAATTTATTTACACACAACATACCCTATACGTGCACCACTTAAAAACCCGTTTAAACGCGCGGAGACTTTCCAATAAGCAACTAACAAAAAGGCGTAACACTTTTAGAAGCCGAAAAAGCAGCGATGTTTTCTTGGCTCCGTTTCGACTTTAACGAATGGCTGCTCCTCACTCGCAGTTTCTTCACCCGCGCGGCTTTGCTACGCTTCCACACTTTCCGAAACACTTCTATTCTTAGTGCTACGACACGAGCGTCTAACGCATGCGCAAACACACAGATATATATTTGCGAACGGGTGGCGTCGTGGAATTCACGAGTTTGTCCGTGTCTTGTGCTAGTACGCTACCAAAAACGAACGTCGCGATAATGTATACGCTTTTTACGCGCCGGTTTTCCTCCTCGCGTTGAGGTTGTGGATTGCCTTTTAGAAATGCATTGATTTTTTGTTGCGTGGTAGGAGAAGAGGAGGTATCAAAGGTTTGGTAGAATTTAATTTGTAAAAGAATGTTTTTTCTTTTGGATTTTTGTTTGTAGAGAAAAATTCAGAGTTCAAACGAAAATATATTTGATGTTTTGATATACGTATATATTAATGCAGCTGAATGAATAAATGTAATGTACAATAAGAACTTACGTATTTTTAAAGAATTTATCAAGGTATAATTCAAATCATTGGTCGAACAATTCGTAGTTTAATTAATAAATAACATAGTCTTTTAACCTACTCTATATAAATAGAATAGAGCATATAAAACCAATTGAATTCAATTCCTGTTTAGCTAAAACATTAAATATAAAAAATTATCCATCTAATATAGATTTAACAATTCGCCCATTTTTCTCTTCTAGAATCCTACATATTATGTACCATATTTCAATAATAATAATACCAAACTGTACCCCATTTTTTAGAAACGGCACACAACATACACCGCGCGCTATAATTAAACCACTTAACTGCGAAACAAACTCGACCCTACATACCCACGCGAAAATCAGAATTAGAAAGCATCGCGGAAACGGCAACCACCGCCGATCTCTCACCGCAATAAAAATACACCAACGCGCGCGCATCTTTTCCTCCCCAACGCAAAAATAACCTCCTCTAACGTGTACATACACTATATAATACGTCCATCCGCACAAAAAAAGAAAGAATCACGTTGCTACGGCCACGTGCGCCGGTTTTTATTCGTTCATGCTCCCGAGAGCACGATGATGATTGCAATGATCGCGAGCAAAACGATTATCGGCGGAACAAGTGCGCCCGAGAATCACGAAGAGGCCGAGCGACTTTTATGCCCCGTAATCGATGAAATCATCGGTTTGACGATTCAATTACGACGCGGGCGCTCTCTCGGGCGCAGAAAAATCGCGGCGCTTCGTCGTCGCCGGGTATATTAGTCGGGTTATGTAAAGGGAAGAGTCTTGTGGTGTGGTAGACTGAGCAAGTGAATTTTCTTTTTGTTAGACGAGTTTGTGAAGTAGAACTGTGTATAAGAATTTTGCAATGTCAGAAGAATAAATTAATCTAATCATTTTCAGTGTTTTAAATTATCTTAGAAATACATTCACCCAATTCGACGAAAAAAAATAATGCTTCCGTCTTTATGTAACTAATTTCTATATAATAACTACTCAAACATATATGTAGCTCATAAACGAACTTTCTTCCGAAACCGAGCTCAACTTCATTACTGCAAAAAAAGCAAAAAAAACTACATTTCCGCACCCCATTAAACGGACACCGCACTTATTCTAATTCAATTTGAACGACGCGAGCCTTATACATAACGACGCGCAGTCCCTATTAAATTTGCGCGATTAAGCCGCTCACGACGGGACGAGAGAGAGAGAGAGAGACTACGTTATTAACACCGTTCGAGCAGAAAATTGTTAAGGCTATATACGTAAGGAACGAATTGTCTTCCCAGCGTGTAATTTAATTTCAATAGGATGGACTAATCGATTTTTCCCCCGCGCGAGCCTCGATGACTCTCTGCTCCACATGAGCTGGCTCGACGACGACGTTGCGAGGCCGACGCGTTAGGAAATAATATTATTATAGGTTTCGATAATCGATCGCGAGGATGACTGTAATTTCTTTTCATTAGAAAACATTAAGAGTATTAAATTGAAGGTGTTTTAGGGTATATATAGGTGTGGGAGGAATCTGTTGGTCATTCTATGATGTCGAGTGTTTCATTAGAATTAAATAAAAACATATGATTTTAAATGTTTAATTGATTCTTGTTATAATGAAATATTATATTCATATATATTAATGTATTTTTTCTTTTTCTGTTGTAGGTAAGTTTTGATCTTTCTATCACCCTATCAACGTTCTATATTACGTAAGTAAATATGAGCACCAAATGTATATCCTTTGATTTAAATTTTCAACTTTTTTATGTAAACAATTTATTTTCCAATTCCTTTCTATACGTTAAAAAAAAAAGAACTAATTTACGTCTATATAACCAGACTCAAACAAAGTTGTAAACTTACACAATTGATACTAACTAACGCTAAGCAGTCATGAATTGCCAAGGTCCTTTCGGCAATTTTCTCGTGCTATTTTAAAAAAATCATTCATAAAACCTGTCATTATACGTTTGTTTGTTAAACTCATAAAAATCCACACACATAAGGTCATAAACACCGTAATTTTTTTTTTCTCAAAGAATACATGAATCCTCAGCAACACTATCTATAACAAATCGGCCCTATACGCGAGCGTCGATCATCCGACTGCCTCTTCCTCTTCCACCTACACACCGGGACACCAGGCGTCGCTCTAATTAACCTTTTCCTCTCCCGCTACCATCGCCCCGTCGCGATGCACAATATCGATTATGCGCCGCCGTCCGCGTGCGCGTAATTGCTCCGCTCTTTTTTTTCCTCCTCTCTCTCATACTCTCTCGACGTTCCATTATACAGGCACGCACGAGAGACTTTTTCGCATTGTTTTGTAGGTCACCGTTGGCGGAGAGGGAAAAGTTTTGAGATGGCGTGGGAGAGCCCGAGGCTTCGTGCGCCGCGTTGGAATTGAAAAACGGTTGCGAGGGAAGATATATATAATATCTAATCGGAACGTTGATAACGGGGGGCTGTAATAATCTACTTTCGATTTTGCTCCGATCGGGTTCAATCTTATTGACGATTGGTAAATCGGGACCCTCGTGTATAGTGTATTATATCTCGTGTGCAGTGAAATAAATTATGTGAACTGTCATTTTGCTTGTATTATACGAGATTAAATTTTCTAATAGGCCAATTGTGGTGGGGTATTGAAGGAAATAATGAACAAACAAATTTTGTTGTTGTGTACAGAACGTGCGTGCATAATATATAATTACTGAAAAGTCAGTTGTTTAAGGATATTTTTACAGATTCGTGTCACGATTATTTAGTACATTGTAATTGTCGTTATAATTATCTACAATTACTAGTCATAAAAACTATACACGACTAATTTTTTAGTATCTCTAAATTATAAAAAAATATCCTTAGAAGACTATAATACAAATTTAGTACTGTTATTAATAAACCATAATTTTCATAACATAGCCCACCGCACCGTCTCTGAAAATTAAAATACAAAGATATACAAAGAAAACATCGTGTAATTTATTCGTCCCGCCAACTTCCATAAACCACACAACAGCAAAAAAAAAAAACGTCCCCGCGCTGCCAACAATCGCGCCACCGTAATTAATCACTGAAAGATGAATTCAATCGCGTCATTGCGAATATACATACACATTCGATCCGCCGCTCGACGGTATATATCCAATATTCATCGGAGCGCGGAATGACTCACGATTACAATATGAATCGCATCGGCGAGTCCGCGCACCCAAGATATACATATATATCGCGTATCAGCCGCAGTCGCAATTAGCCACGATATATATCTCTCATACCATCGAGCTCGTCGTACGGCCTCTTAATGAGAAATCAAAATTTCATCGCTGCGGCTGTCCTCGGCCCCGACGCTACGTGCGCGCGGATGTTCCGGAGCTTCCGCAGTATAGCGCTGCCTTTATTAGGACGGAAGGTGACAAATTGCAGGTTAGAGTGTGCGAATATAACGTTTCAGGAGGATTTCGGCGAAAGTGACGTGGGTGAAAGCAAATTGGATGGTATTATAGGTTCTCCGTGGAGTTGAGGAAGGAAAAAGTCAAGTCTATTGTTTAGACGTGAGATGAACGTTTATTTTTATCGAGTAACGTTATTCATATAAAATTATCTATATAATAACTTTTCATGTAAATGAGGCGGATGCTTTTTATGTAGAAACTGTAATGTTATATGACCGACGTAAACAATCCATAATCAGAAACAAATTGAGTGTGGAAAGATGAAATTTCACGCCGGGAAATTCAATGAGATTCCTATATCCTATCTATATACTACATTATAATGATTAATATTTTTCGAAGACTGAATATATATTTGCTGCAAAAATTTTGTTAATATAGAAATTAATTTTAAACCTTATTGAAAGCATTTATTACTATTGAAAAAATGAACATTGATATAATCAAATTAAAAATTAAATGAATTGTTATCGTTTTTTAATAAAAAAAAACATCAATAACTCTCTCATTATCTGTTTGACTAAGTACCACCACGTCTATCACACAATCATCTAATCATCCCCACACCAATATTCCTAACCATCATCGCCCACAACACAGCTCCAAACCTACACAACTGAAAAAAACGGAAGTAAAGAAGGTTGAGCGAACAGCGCACCAACACTGCACTCAACTGCATCGCATCACAGCGAAGGTCTCGCGCTCGTAACAACATGGAAGCTACTACCACTACACATCCACGTTACGTAAGCCGATCACGGCTCCGTAGACTCACTCGCTTGCTCGAGCGCACGGAAACGCGATATAATACGTACAGATTCGCGCGTCGTTTAGGCTCGCGTTACATACACGTGACCCCCTCGGAGGTAAACGCCCCGAGGCCTAATTACCACCCGCGCGGCTGCGTCTTTTTGTGGATGTAGGTTGTCGGTGTAGTGCAAATACGGCGAGATGTCTTTTTTTGGGAGGGGAGGTGTGATGGCGGAGAGGCGGTTAGAGGTGATTTATTGCGGAGATGGCAGTGGAGAAAAACGTGTAGGATCGATTCGGGATTAGGATGTGTAAAATGGTGACGCTGGGGTTATGTGGTTGTAGTGGTGAGAGTGTTGATGATGGTTCTGATTTTGGAAAGAGTATATTGTTGTAATGAAAACTTATTGGATAATATAAATATATTTATTCTGGATAGATTTTTGTTTGCTAGATTTTTCGTTGGTAAAAATGCGTAAAAGTATATTGAAATTACAAAAAAAAGAGGATGAATGAAAAATAAAAGTGTGTTATATGGTTCCATAAAATCAAATATTTTCTTTCAATACCCTCTATAAAATCATAAATTTCTCGGAAAATAAACAGGAAGTTTATGAAACGTATAAAAAAGTAGTATAAATATTTGCGTGAAGAAATAATATTTTTAAATATCTCCCATTCCAGTTTGATAAATATTTGAATTTAACACGAAAAACAATTTTGTTTTTAATAATTATTAACCACGAGTTTGTATCTTCCAAAAATAAACTGAAAAGTTACAGTATCATTTTTATACACGCCAGAGCCAATTTCGAATACATTCAACGGGACACGATTCACAAAAAGAAATCGCAAACGCGAGCTACCGCCGGTACATCCAGTCACGAAAACGTTATATTGGTCGAGCCTCCATATTTGGAGTAGTTTCAAGACAGGCCTAGAATTCACGAGCTCATCGACTTAACAGCGAAGCATTTCAATATCGCCAACACGCGGTTGTATCATGCATGTATATAAGCGTATCGCTTTAGAAGAAAAGAATAATGTTTTCCTTATATATAGGCTTAGGACAATTGGCTTTGCAGATCAAATTGTCGGAAATATTTTCGATTCCGAGGCTTCGATCGAAAATCGATGCGTTACACACTCCTTGCGGCTGCATTGCATAATAAATCATATTATGGGAATGTATCAGATTTATGATTCTTATGTAAGTTTATTATATATGGCGTTACTCAACCGATACCGGCTTTTAAATAGCAATTTAACGCTATTTATTTAACAAACGATATTGTAATACGAGTGAATGTACGTTATATAGACAATGATAGATACCACTGACGCGTTTATATAATACTACTGTTTTTTCTGAAGTTCCTTGATATACGTGAAGTGTGTTATAATAGACAAGTGTATTTAAATTCTCATTATAACTCTGAAAATTTTTATCACAACGAATGAAATATCGCGGTTCGATTAATAAACGTTTCTAAAAGCATATACCCACTTTATTAACGTTATTATTCAGTAATTTATTATCTCATCGCACATCTCTCATCGATCCCTCAACTTTCGAACTTTCCAGCCGAAAACTTTACCCAAAACCTACTTCAAAACTCTCCAACTCTCCCTCCAAAAAGCACTTACCAATTTCAAAATATCTCACCTTCTTCTCCAGCAACTCGATCCACACTCAAAAGCGCAACATCCCGCGAATTTCAAACTTCGATCCGTGGCGAACTTCCGCGACACGTTAATCGGGAAGTCCTTTCACGCGCGAAGGCGCGCCCTTACATATATAGGAAGGGGACACCTGTCACGCAGGGGGCTTGCACGAGGTCGGGACACATAGAGTGAGTTGGGCTTTCCCCCCTACGTGTGTGTATATGGAGAGAGACACGTGATATGCTGCACGGTTTGTTGGATGTATGTGTAAGCCGCGTAGGCACGCGATGTCGGAATTTAAGGTGTATGCGGTACAGGGGGGAACGTTTAAAATGTTTGCTTTTTAGGGAGGTAGAGGGGGTGTGGTGGTGGTATAAGCGGTGTCATGGAAATTCGGGGTAAAGAACTATTTTTTGCGAAAAAAAAACAGGGACGATTTGGAGTCAAAACTTTGGTTAGAGAATAGTTTTTTTTTCGTTACTTTTTTATATAGATGGTTTGATTGTACTGATAAATCAATAGAATATATGTTCTAATTAAATTAATAAAAAATGATTAACGATCGTTCTACAAGATTTAAACAAATCTAAACTTTTTCTCTAAAAAAATATCCATTCTTCACACTTCACTACCTCCTGAAAAACAATGAAACCGCACATCCAATTAAAAAACCCCAATACACTCGCCCCTTAATTAGGAAAAATCACAATCGCATCATCCGCTTCACCATTCCACCCTCTACCGTACAAAACTCCACTGAAACTCTCCGAAACTGCGCCCAAAACGAAAAGAATCCGCCTCTCCGCGCTTACTCACTCGCTCGCTGGCGCTTATTACGATACACCACTCGCACCCGCCGCCGCCGGTTCGTTGACTCCGCCGTACACTTTACCCACACATACATGTATACTCCCACCGGTATAACTTACACGCATACACAGCCAGCGTCGTCGTCGTCGCTGCTCGCGAATCTGAATTTCTATCAGGCCTCTAGCGCTGCATCGCGTGTGCACGCTGTGCCGAGGAACGTTTCTAATTAAGCGGCGTGTCGTGAGCGCGTGTATATTATATGCGCATGCGTGTGTGTATGTGTCTCCTCGGTGCTGCTAGGATTAGATGTGGAGAATGGGCTGTTGAGATGTGGACGACGCGGCGTGATGATGATGATGATGATGATGTTGTTTTTGCGTGAAATTGTATGGGGAAGAGGGGGATATGTTGTGCGGTGGTTAATGAGTGGTGTGTGTTTGGGTGAGGTCGGTGACCTACTGGGAGAAAGGATGGTGGTGGGTGGATATTGTTAAATGAGTAATTTAGGGTAAGAGTGTAATGCAGGTTTTGATTAATGGGTTTTTATTTCGTTGGTTATGGACAATTATATACTGTTATATTATAGCAAGAGACTTTATGATAATTTCTAATTAGTGAATTTATTTATCGATGACTACTTACGGGATTATTAATTACTCAGCGGTATTAGCCTGGGATGCTATTTATTCGCGTTACGAGAAAAGACTTACCCACTACAAATCTGTATATACAATATTATGCATGCATATCATTATTTTAATCAATTTTTCGTTTTTATATTGATTTGGTGTACTCGATAGAGTATTCAATACATTTTTATCATACCAGCCTACGTATCGATCGTTATTTTTTACTTGAAAGTAAATTTAAATATTCCATCATCTATATTTTAAAAACCTAAACATAAATACATTTCATAAACAAATAAATTATCTCCATTCAAATCGAACCACCTCAATATTCCCATCCAATTCAACCTAAAACAACACTCACAACGACAAACCTCAACAATCACATTTAAACGCAAATTCATCTCCAGAACCATTGTTCGCGCGCACTCTTGACAATTCCAAAGTCCACAAAGCGCGGCTAATGCCACGGATAAGCGCGCTCGCTCTCTCGTACAGTCACTGACCCGAGAAATTCAAATCTCGCGCGATCCAATTTGCTCTCTCCCTCTCACACTCTATTTTGTATACCTACCAACAACAAAAAAAGTGAGAAAACAGTAAACACGCGTTTAGAAACGTTCGCGTGTGCTCTCGTTTAAATAGAATGGCTTTCAGGTCGCACTCTCTTTCTCCCGGAGATATATACGCGCTCTCTCTCTCTCTGATCGCACTGCCGAGCCAAAAATGTCAACGCCGGTTTGTCGCTTACGCGGCGTGATGCGGGTGTAAAAAGCGATTCGGTATGAAATCGGGGCGGTAACCAGTGAAAGCGCGGTTGTTGGCCGATGACGCGGACGATCTGTTTTTCCGGCTGTCAAAATTTATATACGTTGTTGTGGTTTTGGGTTGTGGCTCGACCTAAATGTATAGTTTATTTTAGTCAAAGTAGTTCGTCCAGAAATATATATACGTTTCGGTGTAATCAATATGTTGGTTATTATGGAGAGTGGTCGAAGAGCGTTTTCCAAAATAAATTGTTTATAAATTTAAAATTTTGAGATAATTAAAAAACTATTTATTTAAAAAAAATTTCAGTAAAGGGTGGCAATTTCAAGTATTTTAATAACGAAAATCGAGTTGAATATTGAAAATTAGCTAAATTTGAAAATGAAATGAATCAATATTCTCTTTAACAATTTGCCTGACATATAATTGGTTCTCAAATACCTCGTTACTTATTTAAAATATTATCATAATTCTATATCTTATAAACCTATCCATTGTAATTAATAACCCGGATATACAATATACAATTACAAATTAATAACTCCGGAAACTATACTCTTGAAAATAAATCATCATGGATTTAACTATTGAATACCAAACGGTATAAATAATCACATTACTCGCAGCTCTCCCCTCTCAGTTCTTTGAATTATCTGCATAGCGATAGTACCTATTTACTTCTATTCTCGCTCGGAGATCAGCTTACACAGTAACTAAATATATAACAAGAAGTGATCGGCCGTTCTCTCTCGGGTCATCATCACCGCTATTGTCTTCCAATCGTAACCGATACACGACGCATATCATTAAAACACAGAATATCAAATAATTCTATTTTCCCCTTTCCCCTTTTACATCTATACACCAACCTCTTCCCCACTACTTCACCCCCGAACCATCCCGAAAAACCAACACCCCACGAATTCCCGATTCCTAATGAAATTCCGTATAACCTTCCGCTCGCAAACGCCATTTGTATACTCTACTCTCTCGTGAGCCGGGCCAAATGCAAATGCGCGCGCGCGCGTCCCTTCGTATACTGACAATCGATCCAGCGTAAATACCACTCGCTCTCTTATCCTCCCCCGCGCTCGCACACAGAGAGAAAGAAGACAAAGGGCGCGCACAGATGATCGATGAAACAGCGGAGAGAGAATGGTTGTGTATGTACGTATGTCGGTGCTGAGTTTTTGTGATTGAATATAACGCGGGGCGTGACGGGGATGCGAGGATGAGATGGCGCAGATGGGAGTTCAAGAGGTTGGGAGAAGTTGGATGATGATGGTTCGATTACCGTTTCGAGAGTGGATATTATATTATTGAAGAAGATTCATCAGACCGTCAATCTCTATTCATGGGTTTCAAGGAATATAATAATTTTTATTTACAGCAAATTGCTATAATCCTCATGGTATAGATTCGTTCCATAATACAAATCCGCGTTATAACCCATATAATTTCTCCGCTCACCCCTGAAACCAAACGAAAATAAAACATCCGATCCATTCTGCGGGCACTTAACCCGTTTACGCGATTCAATGGTATATACCAAGCTCTCTCAGCAATCGACCTAATTTCCAACCCAAAAGGAGAAAAGTTATACCGCTGAATGGCTATACGCAACGGCTATATAACCCCTTGTCTTTGATCCGCAAACGAATCTCTCTAGCACAGAATTTTCCCATTCAGACATACCGCACGACGTCCAACTGAACCTCACTGTCGAAAAAAGCCTCCGCCCTTGTGCATATATTAAAAGTACACTCGAATCTCAAGCGTAAAGCTGCCTCGCAAATATGCAACCCACCCTCGACCGCTTCCATAACCGTCATCGCACCCTCTACCTACCTATACACAAAATCCATCCCGATGAATTCTTCAAAGGGCAAACAGCCCTTCAATATTTCGCATGCCAAAAACCTTCGGTATTATCCTACGCGCCGGCGTCGTCGTCGTGAATTCCGGAAGGGCCGGCGCGTCGCTACTGTATCTATCGTCATCCCCTGCTGCGGGGCTGGGTTTACGAGCCAGCCGGCGCCACCCTCGCTTCTTCTTCTTCTTTTGTCTCGGTGTATAGAGCGGACGCGCCGCGAGGGTTCTCTGACGTCAATGTCGGTGGATGAGGCGCGCGCGCGAGCTACGCACGCGTTTTAATACACGCGTATAGTGTGCGGATGAGGGAGAGATAAGGAATTTCGATTGTAGCTGCGTGTGGCGCTGATGCTGATGTGGGAGTTGTTGACGATGCTGTGCGAGGGGTGGTTGGTGTTTGCTTTGTCTTGATTTAATTAATTTTTTCTTTTTTCTTTGGTGGTTGGATTTTTTGGCGGGTGAATTGTGGTGTGGGCTATTATGGGTGTCGATGTTGTTGTTGAATGTGATGTTAATGTTTGAGTTATTTTTTATATGAATAGAAGTTTGAGTATTGCTGACTGTGCTGATTGGAGAACAGCTAGACGATAGTCTTCAAAATTTTACTCAAATACTATTCTTAGAGCTTTGAAGCTTCGATTCGAAACTTTGTAGAAATGTAGAGAATGTTTCATTTGAAAGGGTAAAGTTATCTCACGAATCTTTACGTTCCTATAAAATCTTAAAATTCCATAATTATATCATGGTTGATAACTATCACAGAAAAACATTGCTTTATTTCATGCTATTTATCAAAAGTATAGACTTTTGTTGATAATTTTATTCATGCCCATTAAGTGCACGGAACTTCTTTCTATATCGTTAAACTCGTTCTAGGAAAAACTAATCAAGCCCAGGAAGTCTAGCCAGATGAGAAGATCAACATTAAGTTTCCTTAAAAGCCCCTGATTCTTCTTAACCATCTCTCCTGCATTTCATTACGAAAGTTTTCTGTATGTAAACTGCGCATCGAAGAACAAATCAGCTTTCATGTAAATGTACCAATTATACATCGGTAATACAATTTCAAACTACGCAGATTCCGAGCTTCTATTAAATTATTCTCAATAAAAGTAAAGTACAGTGGAAAATTATATTAATATTTTTCAAAACTGCGCAATAAACCATCAAAGGCGTACTTAACAATCACCAGAATTCCAAAAATTTAATATAACAACCAATATTTTCATACATTCCTCTGTCCCCTTCAAATATTTAATTCAAATAACAAGCCTATACAGCTTCCATCTCTCCTCCCATACATACCCAACCCGAAAAACACAGGCACACGAGAACTCTCCCGAAACGGCTTAAACAACTCGCCCGTCTACGCAACGCCGCGCATATACTCCCAAAATATACCATCCCCATCATGCGCAGCAGATGCTTTCCACATTTCTCTCCGTCGTGGGATCACCTGCGCACACTCGTGACTCACCATCTCCCTTTTCAATACACACACATACAGACTCCGTAAATATCCATCAGTGGCGATTTTCCTCTCTGCCACCCCCGCCGCCTATCTCTAATGCATCCTGACTCATTAAGTCCACACACATGTATATACGTAAACGCGCGAGTCTAATTAAGACTCCATCAGCAGCGTCTATAACGCGTCGACGTCGTCGTTGCCTAGACAATCGTCGCAGGGAGTAGAGGGAGAAGGCCAATTACCCGGGGAAATTACGCGCAATTATGTAAAACCCGCGCGTGCGAGCGTCGCATTGTCTTTTACCTCTCTCCCTCTCGTTCTTTTTTTTTTTTCATCGAAGAGACGACCTCTTGGCAGGTTACGTTATACACATATACGTATATCTGCAGCGCTTAATTACCAGTATAAGCGTCGCGAGTGAATATATGTATGTATATCGGGGCTGCAGCGCGTGAGAAGATCTGCATGTAGGGAATATTAGCCCGCGTGGAGGTTACACTGTACAGGCGACTTTTATAATACCATCGTCTCACTTTTTTTTCTATATGTATATATACCGCGTTTACGTAACTTTTGAGCCTCGCGCTTCGTGTTTGAGCAGCTGCTAATTAGAAAACCTGGCCGCGACCCGCGTAATTGGCTTCTTCGTTTAAGAGACTGCGCTTTTTCGTTTACCTATCTCTGTGATGTGTGCGGTGGTACAAACGGTGTCTCCGTGTCTTAGGAAAATCAGGTTAGATGTCGAGCAAACATTCTGGAGAGTTTTTTTGATGTTTTCTGCAAACGTTAGAAAAAGTGTCTTATACCTTTGTTATTATATAGAGCTTGTCAAGTTGATAATAAATGTATATTAATGTAGCTCCACAACAATGAATAAACTACCATCAAAGAGAGAAAGGAAAATACGTTATTCATTCGCGCATATAGTGAAGCGCTTTTCCTATATTCACACGCGCTGTAAGCAAACCACCCCCGACCTCAGAAATAGAGCCGCAATGGTGCACCATATATGCATTCGCGTATCATTCGTGCAGAAGCGGATATTGATTTCTCCGGTCTATAGGAGATTACAGCCATGGGGATGTATAGTTCCTCCTCGTACTTTTCTATAAAAGAAAAAGAAAACCGTCTGATGCCGCGGTTCCGAGCGATATCTACCTTATACCGTAGAAAATATATAAAATAATAAAAAAGAAGTTACGCGTATCAGCAATTTCTACAAAGTAAAATATTTCCTTTAACGAAACCTTTGCTCATAACATTCTCAATACCTCACACGACGTATATCTATATACGTAAATGAAAATTTCAACGCTACTCCATCTTTTAATTTCTTTCACGCTCCAGGAATTAACCCGATGCATCCCACCGTAACCCCAGCACTTCCAATTTAACTCCCCCCTCGTAAAAACTAACCTTTGACTCTATGCAATTGTCAGAGAGCCACCACCTCTCACTTCCGAATAAAGCCCGCACGCGCGCAAGAGAGAGAGATAGAGTCTCGTCCGATATCGATCGTATAATATATATAACAGCATTCGCTCGCTCGCGTGCGTGTCTGTGTCTGTTTCAATCGCGTTTCCCAGTGAAATCGCGCTGCAAGAGGTCCGCACGCACCTATATATACAATGGAAAACTATTACTACGGGAAATGGCTCGAGAGTATAGTGGAGGTGATGGAAAAGTGTAGCAACGAGGAAACGAGTTTCTTTCTCCGCGGCGCTTCTTGGGAGATGAGTGTAGTCTTGTTGCGCAGTAAATTGAATTACGACGTAGGTGGAGGGTTTCTTGAATGAGAATGGATTCGATGGGGGTGAGGTAGAGTCGCGTAGATCGTATGGTATCGGGAAGTTTTAACGGCGTGAAGTAAACGTTTAATTCTTATTTGACTGGTATCCTGAGTTGACGACAATTGAAACGAGATGAATGAAACTCGTTAGCACGATCGCCTGAATTATCTTGCTTTTATCATTAAAGTTCCCGAAGAGCCATTCCATTTTAATATATCTCTCGGGAACTTTGGAGCGAGAAATTTCAAGTATAATCAAGCAAGACGTATAGTAAGTGTCGAGTCTGCCCGAAAAGTGTCTTTTATTCAGTTAAATTGTTAGCGCTTTCTCGATACTTCGGGTGCATTATGACATTGGAACAACTATTTCTGAACATCTCCATTAACGCGGAGCAGAGGAAAATTATGATCGACAAATATTCTACTCCCGAAATATCTTCACCTACCTCGATTCACAGCATCGTCGTCGTGCAATTTCATTATTTACCATAGTTTTACGTAGTATACCGTTTCTATAACCAAAGAATGCTGCACACCGCGTTATAAAACAGCTGAAAGACAAAAACCTTCGGTTCTCAAACAACAGTTAACCCTCGCTTCCTCTCATCAAAGCAAAAGCAAACGATCGCAGCACTCTATACTTATAAACAACGGTATATATACGCTCGTCGTCGTCGTCGTCGCAGCAGCTCGCGTAACTTCCTCCATATATCGATTTCATAAACGCGCGACTACTACCGCTCACTTATATATATAGCAACCACGACGCGACGCTTTCTTCCTATAATACACACTGCATAATAACATCCACAGCGCGAATTCGCTACTATACTTTCACTCTCGCTCACTTCGCGCGACACGAAAATTCCCGCGAGTTCGCTTCCTTATCTCGTTCAATTGAGCGCTCACGACGCTGGCTTCTTCGCAAACACACGCCTTTTCAGCGCGCGCGCGGTTAATTCGCCGCGTCGCCGGGCTTCCTGACAAGAGGCCATTCAACGCCCCGTGTGTATATGTATAGAGAGAGAGAGTGTCTGCATGGGTATAGTGGCGGAGGAGGAGGAAAACGTCTTTTCAGTAGGAGGGTAAGAAAAAAGCGGCTGGGAAATGTGATGACGGGGCTTTGAGATGGGAAATTGAGGGATGGGTGAGAGTAAGCGATGTGAAAATGCCGGGAAATGTGGTTGGGGTGGGATGATTAATCGCGTAATGAGGTGAGGTGTGGGTGAAATCAATTAAGGTTGTTTAATGGGAGGGATGGAAAGGGGAAATTTTCCCGAGAGCTATGGTTTATGGAAATTTTTATGATTTTGCGAAAGTATAAGCTTTGTATAGATCGTATGGAAACACTTTCATATGTAATTAAAGTTTAAAGCTGAAACTATATTGTAAACTTTTTGAAGTATTAAAGAGCCGAGCTCTGAAATAATTAAATTTGTTATAAAATGAAAAGCAACAAGAGAAATTCATTAACTAACGTTTATTAAACTTATTTTTCCCCTTGACAGCTTTCCGTTTTTCTGAAATTTAGTAAATGCTTCTTCTAAAAGGCAAGAAATTTTTTCAAAACCTCGTCATTTCTATAGTTTTTTATGTTATAAAAACCGATGTACGTTACGCTCTATAATTAAAGCGCTACATATGGCTTACGAGATGTATATACGTGTAAACTCGCGCGTTAAGATATTCAGTTTCTATGTAAAGAGCAAAAGTACGAGAAATCTCTACGATCGTTTCCTATGAAAATTCAAGAGTTAGCACGCACACATGTTGTGCTGCTCGTGAGATTGATTAGTTCATTAAGAGCAGAACTGACGTTCCTTGTTGGGCAGCGCCACTCTTTCCCATGAAAAACTTTTAATCTTACCAACTTTTCATTTTTATACATTCACGTGGTACAATTCATTTTCATTATACTTAGGATAATACCTACATTCGCCACAAATTAAACAAAAATCATCCTCTAAATTAAAAAAAAAACAGCAAAACATTATATCTGTCCTCCAAACCCGCATATACAACACCGACTATAAACAAATCCCTCACCGCGCGCCGTGAAATTCAATTTTACGACCAACGGTATACAAC
>UXGD01002181.1:0-27857 GCA_900474315.1 Torymus auratus
CTCGCTTCGCTCGTGCGAAAAACGTCACATGAGCTAAATAATCACCTTCCGCACCCGTATCGAAATGTACTATTAATGTACTGTTACGAGTGGATGTCATCTTAAATCCTTTAAATTTATTAAAAATTTATGGTTTATATTTCTCTATTTAATAAAAAAAATTAATTTTGGATTATTATTATGCTGTTTCACGTTAAATATTCCAATTTTGTACAATCGAGAAAACAATTTCTATTCATTTTATATGGTCTATGTTTTTATCGAAATTCACATTAGAACATCAAGGTCATTTTCGCATAAAGAATAATTTTGCAAGTTATTTCGTTATTAAACTAAACTTTACCTTGGGTAACATAAGACACATTTGAAAAGCAGTAAAGATAACACTATGGAACTGAACACGATTTTCGACATGGTTGTGCTAGTAAAGACAACCTAAGTGACTCAAAGCTGAAAACAGACTGTTTGAAAAAAAATTGTATTCGTGGTTTTATTGGAAAATTGTTGATGATTAATGACTAATACCCCCACCAGTTCGGGTCTGTCTTAAAATATATTCACATGGTTTTGTTTCAGTTTGATCTTGTAAATGATTTTAGCTATATAAAATTAAATACAGTTAACGACAAGCGGAAAGATTGTGTAACTCATTCGAATAACGTGTTTTTCATATCTTGAATAGCTTGAAAATTAAATTCCACGCACGTGTGTAAATACTTTTTATTCACTAATTTTTGTTTGTGCATTACAAGAAACACATAATACAATTAGAATATTTTATCCTCGTAAGTAATCATTATACGTAATAAATGAACGCTTTTAAAAATCTTGAGTTTTTCATGTTGAATATTATTAGAAAAGTTCGTTTATTGATTGCCGTTAAAATGTAATTATAGATTAAGTGTTTTCATTTTGTTTTAATCTGTGTGATTATGTGCTATTCAAACAACTATCTACTAGCGTCATTTATCAGTTAAATCCAATACTGAAAATTTTAATTTTCCGTTTAGTTAGTAGTCTATTTAAATATCAGGAAACTTATAATTTAAAACCTCTTACTAATAATGAGAACAAATTAAGCTACTAGCCTCATATTTATATCTGAAATGGAAGGAGCAGTTGCTCTTTGAAAACATATACTCAATTTGCAATGTATAAATAATTAAAATGGTGTCTTTATAATTTTGTGGTACCATTGTATGCATTGGATAATACCCAAAACATTATAAAATCGAACGGTATCTACGTTAAAAGAAAAATAAGTCTTCAATTCCTATTTTATAAAACGCAACACTTTAAGAAATTACAATAATCGGCGTTATCGCGATAAAAGTTCCCCCACAACCATTAATTTGCTCCGAAAACTAAAACAAATACAGGCTCACAATATCTCCGGTGCGTGCATGCTCCGCGTGGGTTAGCGAAATTACGATTCTCGATACTCGCTTTTTTCAGTGTGCCTGGAGGCTAGTGCAAGGGAGAGGGGAGAGCGAGAGAGAGAGAGAAAGAGAGAGAGAGAGAGAGAGAGAGAGAGAGAAGAGAAAAAAGCGTCAAGAGAAAAAGAGCCGCGTAAACCAGTTTCGATATTTTCCCTTGGCGGTGTGCACTCTGATAAGCGAGGGGGTTTACATCGGCCCGGCACTGCAACGGCGAACTGAAAAAAAGGAGTTGTGAGCGAAAAATGTAAAAAGCGAATCGCGCGAAATAAGCGCGGCATCGGTGGCGTCGATGCGCGCGCGGGAGCTAGAAATTGCGCGGTGTGCACTCGATTGTCGCTACGATAAGTAACACGTGTCTACGATAACGATTTTCCCGCGCGTGCTTGGCGTCGCTCCCGCTACTCTCGTCTATAAGCTCCGACTCTCTCTCTCGCTCACTCACTTATCTTCCTTGTCATCCCTTCTTTCTCCCTGCCTGTCCTCCTCCCCCCTTGGGAGAGACGCTATTTCCTTTATGCAGATGCGGATGTATCTATGTACACATACAACACACACATACTGACACACACGTATACAACAAAAGTCGCGTATATCCGTTATAAAGCTATCGAATTTCAAGTGTACACTTATGTCAGGAATGTGGTCTACAGTGTCTGTAACTTTATACGGCGGTCACGCACCGCAAAGTCTCCCCGGTGCCGCCGCCGAGTGCGAACGTATATATACTGTATGAGAACGAAGGTGCAACTGCCAGTGTGTATACGTATGCGCGAATGCAGCCCGCGGAGAGCGAATTCCACTTTGCAGATTGCTAGTACAAAAGTACATTCCGACGAAAGATAAATGTCGATATATGCATATAACAAGTCATAAACTAACTTTACTCAGACTCTTCGCAGAAGCTACATATACAAATGTTTCCACGATAATGTATAATTTTACATGCTATTACCAATAATACATTCATACAGTGTTTAATTAAAGAGGAAGGTACATTCGAAATCATTTTTATGCACATGCACAGTATTCCTTACGAAAAGAAAATGAGTAACGCTAAGAAGTTAATTTTTTTTTTTTAATGGATATTAAATTTTAACTGCACTTTGATTGTGAAACTTAATAACAGCTCGTTTCAGTGAGCTTATAGTACTCGCGTTAGAGGTCGCTGTGTATTTACGAAACTTGGCGATTCTTTATGTGATTTTTTTACTTTTAATAAAGTATTATTTATAGCTCAACAACCAAAAATATTTGATAATTTTTCAACTTTTCTTTTAATTTAATAATTCGTTGGCTCACTCATGGAAAAAGCGGATACATCGATTGCTAGTTAAAAAAGCGCACACTTCGCGCCGGAGTTAAAATTACTATTATTTGAGTTGAGATCCGCAGGCACTGGAAAATCATCTGGCTCTCTGTACTTTATTTACGTATTTGCTTGTATCATTGCTTCAATTATACATTTATCAAATTTCTCATTTTTAATAAAGAGAAAAAAATCGACGTGTCCGCTTTTCCAACGAAAAGTCGACGTGTCCGCTTTTTCCACTAAGCCGATGAATTAATCAATTTCTTCTTAATAAATTTTAAGCTTTGATTTACTGTTTTGTAAAACTGCATTTACATGAATGTAGGTACAATCCTTGCATAGAGTATTAACGGCGTAAAACTGAAAATGTTTTTGAGCAAAATTTCTAAGGATCCCAGGGCGTTTTACTGTGAAGCCCTGAAACTCGTATAGCGCTATATATGACGGTACATAAGCATGATACACGAAGCAGTCGTAAAGAGTTCGCAGTAAAGTTCGTGTGAGCTGTTTAAAACTTTTGGAAATGAAAATTGGACGCATTTGATGTACTGAGCGTATGGAATTGGTACACGTGGAGTTTATTTTCCTCTCTTAAAAAAGTGATGGCCGGATGTTGTGAAGCCTTTATAGATTCGTTTTGATTGGTCTGTAAGGAATACATTTAAATTTGTTTGATCAAATTATTTATTTTTAATTATTTAAATCCAAATATATAAATCAAAATAGAATAAAAAATTAATCCTTTTATGCTTTGAAAAATTATTTGGTTATGACATCATTTAAACTAATTAAAATTTAATCATATTGAAACATTTTATTCATAACCTCAAGAAAAAAAAATAGTAAAAAAAATCCGCTATCTCGAATCAATGGCCGCGGGTAGCAAACACAGGTCCTCAGCCTCCGAGCGGCGATTCACCTGAAAACGTCAGCGTAAACACCGCGCTGTAACCCGAAAACAAAGTAAGAAAAAAAATTGCAACTCGAACCTCCTTAGACCACAATTAACTGCATCTCCCTCTTTCTCTGTCCAGAAGCAGCAGCACGCGGCGCGCACTATAGCAGCAATTACAAAGAAAACGGCAATTTCGCGAAGGAAGAAAAGCCAGCCTCCTTGTTCGCGTGCATAGCGTCGCCGAATCGTGGCTTCCTCAGATCCCCTCCTGCTGCAGCCGCGCGGAGTAACCACCGAATCTAGATCATCCGTGGGCATTATAGCCTCGAGGTCTCGCGCAGCTTGTATATATACAAGAGAAGAGAGAAGCCCCCGCGCGCTATCCGCCTATAAATCGCCGGACCATTTCGCCTCGGGCAACGGAGAAAGACTAGACGAGTAGGGGCCAAAGGTTGGCCCGTACAACTCATCCTCGCGAATAGGGTATAGAGAAGGAAGGAAGAGAGAGCGAGGAACCGAAGCACACGCTTCGGAAAATCAACAGGCCCCCGGTCATCCGTCATTTCGCGCATGACGGATTGCGCAATAAATAATGCGCAGCCGGAGAGGGCACGCTCATATTGTGTAAAAGGATTCTTCACATCCGGTTTACGCGTGCGCATGCGCGCTTTTAAGACTTTTCAATCTCGTGCGCGCGCGCACCGCGGCCAATACACTTCGCGCGGTAGAGAGAGCTTTTCCTTTTGTATATGTGTGCGCACCGAGCGCGCGCATTGTGCGGGTATTACATACGTGGGAGAGCACGCGGAGGTGCAATGTATACTTGCCGATACGATTTATCGCGTATGGGGAGGCATAGATCAATACGTAAAATAGATCAAAGGAAGCTATTTAGATAGAAAGTATAAGCGTTCGCATAGTGTAGAGTCGAACTTTTTTTTTAGCCTCGCTATGCGCGAAGTGGAGAGTCGATGCTACTGTTGTAGCGGAAAATTATTGATGTGCAGAGCGAAATAAGAATATGCTGTGTTTAACGGTATATAGATAGATCGGAAGATAGCGGCAAGTTGTAGGTATATAGGTATAATTGCATAACTATGAATAATAATCAAAATCAATTTTTGTGCCGTTTAATTATTATTTATAAAAATTTCCATTGCTGTATACTAAAGTTTCAGAGGCGATCATTTAACGCGGTAATTCATTAAGATAACGTTAATGAAAACTTGTTTTATAGTATAAAAACTTTTTTTCCCTCTAATATTTCGAAAAGTTTGTTTAAACATAATTTCCAAGATTTTATCAAAACGTCAATAACCAGCCTAAAGTTTCAGACACCGTACAAATAAACGCACACAGAATATCATCGACTCACAGGCACTAATCAAAACCAGAATGTTCATCGCACCATCCACGCGCCCCACGCAATCCATAAAACGCTCAAAACGTTAAACCATCAGCAAATCGATTGAAGCTTAGCAACTGCCGAGCTTCCTCAAATGAAAACCAAATTACACGTACACGCCACGTCGCTCTTTCTCTCTCTCTCTCTCTTCTCCTCATTCTCTCCTCTTCCCCGAGGTTTCGCGCTAGCGCGCGGGAGAGACGTTTAGGATCGGGGCTGTTAAAGCCCTCCTCTCTCTCTCACTCCTTCTCTCTAGGCTCGCGCGCCGCATAGCGATGCATATCTGCAGCGTAATACGAGCCGGCTTTCGTAAAACGGCCGATGGCTATTTATCTTCGGGAGAGGAGCGAGCATATACGCTGCTCTCGCGCGCTGAGAGGCCACGCGAGGTGTATACACACACACACACAGTGGGATTTTCTAGGTTGGGGTGCTTGGCTCTTTAATGGCGAGCGAGTCTCGTTAGCGCCTCGGACGTATAATATGTGTGTGCGCCGCGGGATTTTATTGTTGCATCAAGTGTGCGTCGACGCGGGCAGATAAAGGAAAGTGATAAGGCGCGGAAGGACGAGCTGAAGGAGGCGGTGGAGAAGAACGAGAGAGAGAACGTGAAAGCTCCCGCGACGCGCGGAATGGGACACTGTAAATTACGATTTTACGAGGAGAGTCAATTGGCCCGTGAGCGCGCACCGAATACACATATAATTCGTGCGGCTAGTTGAGGTGGGAAAGGAGCGAGGCTCTCGAGGCTTGATGCTCAGTGTGCAAGGCGGGGGATTGATGCGAGCACCGTTCTTTATGGCTCTTCATTAAGAGTTAGGAGCCGGCGATTAGATTTCGTAAAGTTATGATTTCGTTAAATTGGACGTGGAATAGGATCTTGATGAGGTGGAGCTTGGAGCGCTGTGGATATATTGTGTGGAAGAGTTGAGCATGTTTTTTGGGGAGAAAAAATATATATTCTTTGCGTCAGATCGGTTACTTTCGTAGAACATCATGAGAAGCGTCGTTTTGGAAGATAATCTGATGATGGATTTTTTTTTTCTCAAACGCGGTATTTAAAATTACTTTTTATTGTCGAAATTCAATGTGAATAATAAGAAAAGTAACTTTAAATAAAGAGATGTTATAGCTGTGTACTTATTTTCAGAAGTGTATAAAGATGCAATTCCGAAAATTATTGATTGTTTACTTAAAAGACGAAATACTTCAAGAACACTTTAAAGCCGCAGGAAACTCCCGAAACTTTACCGTTGGGCGAGAAGATAATTTATAGCCGCGATATTAATGTAACCCCGACATTAGCAAAACCGATCGTTTCTCGAAAACAAACATTAGCGGAGGCATGAATTTTGGCGCGCTCCCCTATACTTTGGACGCGATTTCCTGGTGGCCGCACCAAGCGCGTGAAATCGCGCGGCAAAAAACCGTGAAAATTGCTCGGATAATGATCGCCCGCGCCAATATATGACATTAATCACCGCTATACGTAACCTGCGATGCGCGTGCGTCACAGTCGCGTCGAAGCGCGATCATTAAAAATTACGCGTCCGCCGAGAAAAAAAAATGAATACACACGCCGCGTGATCGAGCCCTTTATTCGATACGCGCAGAGCAACGATCTTTCACGTGTGCGCGCGCGTGTACGTATATATGAGATCTCGCGCTATAAATCTGCCGAAATCCTTTCACTCGTCGTTCTTGCGGGCGTTTCGCCGAATTTATTCGCAAGCGATTCGCGTGGCATTAAATTCGTTCCACGTCGATGGAGACGTACCAGTTTCGCGCGCGCCCCGAGGAATATCACCTCTCCGCATTTACGTGTAATATGTGTGTATTATATAGGTGCTTATGTGAAGGAATAACGTAAGCGAGTATGTGTGTGGGTTTCGCGCGCCGCGAGAGTTCAATCCGGCAATTTATCCGTATTTTAATTTCGAAATGACCTGAAAAAAAATGTAACAGCGTTATGAAATTGTGGATTTCGGATAACGGAAAAGGCGTCTTTTTTCACGCGCCTTTATACCTCCGTGATCGCGCGTGCTTGAGATTTCGAGTTTATATGTATATACAAGCGGGCGTGGAAGAGGAGAATCGCACGATGGACTCGCATTAATTATTTATGAATTCACCGGTATATAATGCGAATGGGCGAAATGGGAGTATTTTTGTTGGCTTATAATCCTGTGATTTTTTACAGGATCCGCGTGTTTGCTAATCCTCCCGATCTGCATACGTCGTATGTAAAAAGTGAAACGCGAGTTTCAATTATAAAATAAAGTCGTAACAGAATAATTCTCGATTGAGTCTGACAGTTTTGTGAAAGCCTCTCGTGTAATAGTGGCGAATACATCTTATGTAACTTGGTTGATTAGTAAACTATTTTACTGAATAGCCCCACGTATATGGCATGTAGTTTGAAATCGTTCGCGATTTCTCATCACTTATGCATTTTCCCGACAAGGAAAGTAACAGATCAAAACGGTGTTGTTTTGCCGATAAAAAAATTCCAAACAATACTTTTTGCAGCGCAGGCGGCCTGTAACGCTATTCCGAAACAGGAAACCGCGCATTCCGCGCAACGAATCTACATGGCTGTTATACTCACTTGCACTCGTTCCTTCGTTCTCTCTTCTATGAAAATTTGCCCTATGTATATATATACACCATACGCACGAATGACCGGCGCACCGGTTGCATAATGCCTAAGAAATTTCGTTAAAATTCCAGATTCCACGCTCAGAATCAGCCCTGCGTAACGAGTTGCTGCACCGATGCAGTGCTGCATCCTCCCGCGGACCGAGACCCTTCCGCCCGAGGGGAATTATTCAAATCGCCCGCGGAGAGAAGAAAACGGCTCACTCGCGTAGAGAGTACGGGGAAGAAGCAAGAGAAGAGTTCATGCGCGCGCGCTTCATGCACCGGGCCACAAATCAAAAGTGTCGTTTTACCTTGCAAATTTTCCCAGAGCGCGCGCGCACGTGCACGAAGTCTCGCGGTCGCGAGAGAGGACTACCGCGCGTGGTGGACTTTACGGCGATTCAATTTGCAATAACGCGGATGAGCTTTCCCGTGACGCGGCGATGCGCGCAATTCTGTTGTTCCTGCTGCTGCTGTTGCTGATGGATAGGATGACGCGGTGCATATGGAAATTCGCTGGATTGGAAAGTTATTAAAGTTATTTTTACGTTACGCTGTGATTGCTTTGAATTTATATTCTGTGCGAATTTCCAGTTAGTGTTTTGTGAAAAAAATGCAACTACAGTCATGTAATTTGATTATTGTATTGTATACATTTATAATTTTCATATTTCAATACGAAGAGTTTTGATGTAAGTACAGGGAAAAATTTATTCGATATTACGTTTTAGATTTTAATCGAAAGCTTACGCTTTTATGATAATCGTTGTTGTGATAATACTGCAGTGATACAAACAATTGCGTGCAATACTTATACGCATATTCGCACTCTTATGTAAAGATAAAAGTTTTCCAAACATCGTGAATCTTAGTATTTTTTATCATCGGTATCGTTATACTTGTCACATATACATACAATGTTTACTGATAAACAGACAAGTAATTTAATTGATATCTTAATTTTCCTTTTCATGATATACTTAGAAAATGAATCATTTAATAATCATCAAAGAGTAGATAAGAAATTAATCACATTTCTTTCAGATTATTTCAGATTTCTTTAAAGCTAGCTTTAAAAAATTTATAATTCTAAAACAGTCGATTTGAAAAAATTCCCATACCTCACTGTACCTACACACAAAGAAAAATATTGTAATAGAAATTACAAGTTTCGATGGTAACCGCAGGTCAGACTTATATTCATAGTCAAAATTGTTACTATTTTGTAATTATTTATATATAAATTGAAGTAACTGCCATAATAAAATTAGTCGTTCTCAAGTTTACTATACTAGAAGTGTCAATGCGCGCTTCGTGGGCCAATCAAATTTTACATATCCATTTCAAATCGACCAATCACAATCATTAGAGGTGGCAATCTCAAGTCCATCTCTTTTTGGTATAGGATCAAAAATAGTAATTTTCGCTATACATAATATTTCACCGTGGCAATAAGCACTACACACGTACACACAGCGTAGAAAAATCCACCTGCTAATGTGCCGATATGTTGCTTTTAATTGCTCGCAACAGTTACCATCCGCGGAAGCATTCAGGCGTGCCTATATACGCCAGACACACCAGACCGCAGACAGAAAAGAAGAAAGAAAAAAGCTCTCATCGAATTACCATACGCGCGAGGACAAATGAAGTCGTTACCGGGACTATGTAAACTTTTACACGATATAAGAACTCCCATGCGCCGCCGGTGGCTATCTGCAGGCATCAAAAGAATCTTAATTTCTTCGGCTGCGAGCTGCTACTGCTGCTGCGCCTTTCGAAGTGCATGTAGGTATACGCGCGAGCGCGTAATTGAATTCAGCCACAGCAACCAATCTCTCCGCTCGCGCACTCTTCGTTAATTCAAATTTCGTTCTTACGTGAGGAACTGTTCTCGGAACGGCGTAGCGGCGCTGCATTCCAAGTGCAGGGAAGAAGAGGGATGGGGAAATGGAGAAGGAGAGAACTTTGATGAATTAACGAGCGTCAAACGGAAAGCATCGTCGTCGTGGGACTCTCATCGAAGCGTTCGGTGTAGAGCGGTGAGACGATCGGGGAGGGATTTCTCCTCGGGGAGTGAAAGAGGTCTGCGGAGGACGAAGGGGGAGAAAATGAGCGAGGACGACGTGCGCGAAACATTTGGGTCAGGACTTCCGAGGATTAGAAGAGATAACGAACGGAGATACGCGGGAACCGAGGCAGGTGTGCATTCAAATGGATTGGGAAAATCGTGCGCCGCTTTATATATAGCATGATTTTT
Organism: Torymus auratus; assembly: GCA_900474315.1. Lineage (NCBI taxonomy): Eukaryota > Metazoa > Arthropoda > Insecta > Hymenoptera > Torymidae > Torymus > Torymus auratus. The sequence goes on from UXGD01002181.1 coordinate 9,949, forward strand.
ATGGAACTTTTCCCACGTGGCTCTCTGTAAGTGGTTCAATGTCGGCAGTTTTCGAACTGAAGTGTTTACTGTCTTGTATTTATGAGGCTAGAATAATTGAGCTGTATACTCCACTTTTGATATAATGATTTTCGAAATTTTTGCAGAGAGTATGAATACTTGATGGATTTTAAATAAAAACTTATGTTTCGTAAATAAATACAGTCTTACCATAAATTCGATGGTCATCATTAATTTCACGCAAATATTCATTTTTTTTTTCTTTTTTTTCTTAGTTTTAGATATCGTTCAACCAACTGACTAACTTTAACTACAGCGTTAAATACGGATATTGAACTGATAACACTAATAAAATTTTATAAGTTTTCATTCGTGTACATTTCGTATAAACATTACATTTTCATATATAAATCCAAATAAAGGCACCGAGAGAGTTTATTTACACGAGCTTGTACATACGTTAGCATTTACAACGCGTTAGCACGTCAAGTCAATAAAGTAACCGAAAGCACCTCCCTTTAATTGGCAATATAACCATTGCAGTAACTAATGCCACGGCGCGCGCGAGCCATCAATAAACAATATTCAGCAAAAAATATTTATTCAAATCAGGCCTCTCCATACGGTTGCACGCCGGCGGAAAAGACCGTTCGAAATTACGAAGCGAGCATAAAGGCAGGTAGCGTGTACTTTATCTCGGCGAGATTCCGCGTCTTACACGATCCTAACGGTTATTCATAAGCTATACGGGGAATAAAGAAATAATCCAACAGCGACATATCGGCCGAGATCTCGCCGATCTTTCGACGATCGGACGACTATGGGAAAAGCCCCGACGACGCGGCCGCACAATACATCATCGCGATGGCTGCACCCGCGCAAGTGTGTATGAGTGGGTATATAACAACGCAGACCCAACGGAAATGGATTCCCCCGATAACGCGGTTCTTGCTGGAAATTCACGAGGGGGCTATACGCGCCCGCCGCGATACGATCTTTGTCAGATTGAGCTTAATTACTTGGCGATTGGCTGGCTCTTCCCTTCGCTCGTCGCTGCGATTCACAAAGTCAAGGCACCTGCGATTATTGTGCAAAGCTTTAGTTAAATATTGATGTCCGATTATTTTAAGCTGACATTAATTACTCACATCTCTTCTTCTCCCATTTTTGTTGCTATCATGCGACAACAAAGACGTAAATTTTTTCTGAAATAATTTTTTTCTAAAAAACAAATGAAGATAATCTACTGAAATTTAAACCACCTGAGAGAACGCAATTAAAAAATACATTTTATTTTCCAAAAAGAAATTTTAGTAAGGTAAGAAAACTGATTTTATTTTAATTTTACAGCTAAGGGAATTAAGGTGATAAATAGAGGATGTCTGCCAATACAAATAGATTATGATTTGATTGAAGAATTGCTTGGCAATCAAGGTGTTCTGGAAGGGTGCAAGGTGTGCGAGTCGGACCTGTGTAATACAAAGTTACTTGCTTAAACTTAAACAGAACCATGCATTTTTAGATTATGTATTAAATTGTAAATTAATATTTGTTACACTATCTTATCTTTTATAACAATATAATAAAATGTGATTCGTATCAGATAATGTAAATAAATATTTCATTAGTAAAACTTTTGTGATCAGTATCTTTGGCAGTTTTTGCCAGTTTTTTCAAATGCTTTCGTTTTATCAAAAGTTGAAAAAAGGAGTAAATACATTATTTTGAGGAAGCTAAGTGCCAATGTATTGGCAGTGGTTTTAAATTGTACTTCGTTTCTCGAGAAGGTATTAATTAATGCATAGGCATTAACTTAAATTGAATAGTTCCGTTGAATAGCACGTAAATATTTACATGTACATAATTATTGATGTTATGTTTATTCTTTTGTACTTTAGCAGGAACTGGAATACTAACGATTAGAGAGGGCGGCACTGTCCAAAGACAAGTATTGTATGATTCTTATGTATTCAAAGATGATTCCGCCGTAGCACGCTGCGTTCAAGTATTATATTATAAGGATTTCGATGAGGATAAAAAAGATTTATTTAGAAAACTAAAGTTTTAATAAAAATCATACAATATATTCTATGGTGCATGTACGAACCAATTGTATTTTATTATAAATAAAAAATAACCGTACAAGCAATATATGCCTGTAAAAAATATTAACTTAAGATTTCCTCAAATTATATATTTACATAATTAAATAAAACGAATCTATATGAATAAAATTAAAAAAGAGGTGTTGTTGTTTTCATATGAACATGTTAAAGATTTAATTTACGAATTTTTTTTTACTTGATAATTATTGTGAAAAATATTAATAAAAATCTTAGAATTTACTGTTTTAATTGAAATTTTGATTTTTTTTTTGTATTTATGAATTCGATAAAAGCAGACAAAGTCACCGTAACTGATTTATAATAAAAAAAAGCTGCACATAGAACTAATCTTTAACAAAATTTAATTAAATGTGACAATAAAAACTAGAATTTCTAACAAACAATTTGAGCGAAGTTTATCTATGATTACCTATCACGTGTCTATCAATATACCGTAAGTATTTTATACAGCCTGATTACAATATATGCGACTTAGTAAAAATATTTGATTGTTCCTTAATCCTTTACTCTTTGCCTAATCTCCTCTCCATAAGAAAACTGTATGACACATAATTATTATCCACTATTTTATTCAAGAAATTTCGTAGCATGTGATAATTGAATGTTCATAAGAAAAATAAAATTGATTAAACTCAGTCTTAAACATAAGCTTTCAAAGATACTGCCAACTTCAATTAATTTACGAGATAGCGATCGAATCTTGTATTGTAAAAATTCACTGTAAAACGTAAAGCACGCATTTTATTAGCATTCAAAATAAAATCACGCACACGAATATTGTCACAACGCGTGCTTAAAAAATATAATTTCTCAAATTGAATGCGTCATCTTCTCTTAATCACGCATCAAATATCTTCCGAATTAATACCCGCCTCTCTGCCAAGTGACAAAAAATCCTTATTTTCATAACATCCGTGTATAAATTACCATAAAAAAATCAGCCTCGTCGCGTCAGCTTCTCCTCCTCGTGTATAAGCAACCATCCAAATTAAAAACGTCTATTTCAATTCGACATCGCGCCCATAAGGAGAGGGTCCGACCGAGCCGCGGAAAGAGATTTCCAGATAAGCGCGCGCGCTTAATTTTAAAATCCGCCACGATCGCGCGCAACGCTCTCTCGGCTTCTCAGAGAAATGAGAAACAAGGTATCCCGTAGCAGCAGCTCGGTAATTAACGGCCGATTTCCCGGTAGCGAATAATTAAGTCCTAAAGCCGCGCGCATAAACTTTTTACCGGAGATATTTCACGTAAATCAGAGGAACACGCTCGCAACTGCGGAGAGCTTCTCGTCTCTCCCACCAGCGCTTCTGCAGCGACATCGAAAACAAAACGATCGAACACAAGCTCGTGCGCGAGGACAAACGAGAGCGGCGAATGAAATAAAGGCTCTCTGTCTCGGGATTTCGGGCGCGCATTTCTAGGACGAGGACGACGGCGATAATGCGTTATGGGGGCGCATTACGCGCTCTCTTTGTCCTCGCGCTCGCACAGAGCGACCGAAAAGCCGCGAGGACATCAGGGGGGAGGAGGTGGAGGTCCCAATGTAGGGATCGTTTCGTTTTAATCGCTAATCACCAATTAACCGCGGAGTCCTCGCGTCCGAAACCCCCAGAAGCATTTTAACGAGCCGCCGTGTCGCTCGGGCTCGGAATTTTACTTTGGCCGCGTGCGCGCACGGCTGATGCTCCTGCGCTGCTCTGCTCTCTCTCTCTCGCGGACTTCTTCCCCTCCCTCGTCTCCTCCCTCCGCGCCGCTCCTCGCCCTCTCTGTCGCTCTTGTTCTTCTTTTACTTTTCGCCTCTCATCTTCAATTCCATCGCTATCTCTTTCTCTTTCTCCTTTCCATTTCGGACTGTCCATTTCGAGCATACCTGTTCCTCCTTTTCTCTCTTTTCTCGGCCTCTCGCCTCTCTCACTGGACGGCCGATGTGTGTATGCGTGCGCGCGCGCCCGCACCAATTAGTGCATACTTCGGCGCGGTGTTGGGTGAGCCCGGCTGGACCCACCCAGAGAGAGAGACGCGCGGCCACGAGGTGAACGCGATTCGCTTTAGGGAAAGAATTCATGCATGGTCAGATAAATTTTATGCAATATTTTTGCATTTATTAACAATATTGTTGATTGTTACTATATTGACAACATTTGTCATGCGAGTATATGTATATTCCATATTTGTACTATTTACTTATTACCTAAGCTTTAGTTTCAAAAGATACTGTGAAACATTGAACACAAACATAAAATCTGCATTATACCTGTTTTACTGATATATAAAACAAAAAGAAAATAAATAACTTTAAATGTCTCGATTCATACACATTCCTGCGTATACACAAATACCACTTTCAATTCGCAACTTTAATTTTTTACTCGATTAAACGAAATTTAATTACACAGACATAAAGTATTTATTAACCTTTTGCAATTTCACAGTTATATCCAGAATCTTGCACTTCGATTTCATCTGCGGGAAGAACTTCAAATTCCCGGCATACTTCGCATTATCCAACATCTCACAATATTTCAAGCCTACCGAGCATTAAAACTCACACATATACACACACACGCGTCACCTTCTTTTTTCGTCTCCTGTGCCGGTGTGGAATTACGATCCGGCTCTCGGTTTAACTCCCCGCCGCGCGCGTGTGTGCATGAGGGCAAGAGAGCGCGGGTTTAGCATACATACGCGATACCGAAATTAACACCCTGTTACCCCTCGCTTCCTTCTCCACCTCCACCTCTGCGCGAGAAAGAAGCGCGGAGGTGGAGGAAGAGAAGCCGATCTTCGCGTGCGCGACTTATTCGTAACGGTACCAGGATCGATACGGTTTCGCGCAAGACCGGTGCGCACGCGCACGAAAACCGTGGGGCTCGAGCAGCAATGTTTTCGTGGATGCACGCGGATCCTATATGCATCTTCGCATCGCGTGGGTAGTAGTAGGCGGGCGGCGATTTCTTATTGAGCGTTTTTTTTACTGTTACACGGCGTAGATGTGATCGCGGGGCTCAATTGGATAATTCAATTTCGAGCCGCATATATCGATGCCGGCGATTATTGATGCCGAACCTGTATATATCTTTTTCCTAAGATTCGGAGCGCCGATAGACGGGGCGTATCGGACGGGGTAGAGATTGGGTGTACGGCGCGTGTACTTTACCACGAGAGCGCTCGGGATAAACAGTTATGATACACGGGTGCTGCGAGCTGCGATATTTAAAATTTGATGGGTTCGTGTATATGTACGTATATCGTTTTATTGTGCGAGCAGCCTGAGATGTCTGATTGCGATAAGTAACGAGCGCGGAAAATTGCATAACAGTCCGCGAGTAATCGGATTTAAACGTTAATGGGCTGGCGATTCAAAAAATTCGTTGAATCAAGATGAAGACGATTTCATCTTTTGGGAAGGCGATATTAAGGTGTGAACTTACAATTAACTTATATTAAAAATGATGTTGTATAATGGCATAAAATCATGTTACATTAATTAAAATTATGGTAATTGCTGTAAGTATTTTTAGATTATATTTTCCTTAGCTGAAAGGTTCGGCGTCACTCACAGGATACGTATCGAATGGTATTATCGTTTAGATATCGATATACAATAATTAAATCTCAAAGTGAAAGGTTAAAAGGTTTAGAATCTCAATAAATGATTGTCGTAACTTAGACACCTAAAAGTGTCACAATAAAACCAACAATGGCCGAAAAGTATATATAATGAAAAGAAACAAAAGAAGAACAGTTAAGACTGGCCACTAAAAGATAACCAAAAAAAATAAAGGAGAAAAGAGAGCTTGGTAAATAGATAAAAGGGAATGAGCCAGCCCCGGTGTATACGTACGTACGTAAGCTGTCGATGAGGCCGCGAGGCGACGACGAACGGCCGCGAGCGCGCGCACATAGGCCCCATCTCGATAGGATCTCTATAGAGCCGGGGTTGCGGCTATGCGCTCAGGATCACCGCACTCCTCCTTCCACTCTCTTCCCTCCTCGTGATCGATCGTCGGACAACGGGTCTGCGCGCTCGCGCCGCGACGCTTCTATTCCCCAACGATCTCCGCGCGGGACATGACACATCTTTACCTGAAAGAGTTACAGCCTTATCTTCATCTAACGAAAGCCATTATTTCGTCCTCGCGCGGTCAGACGACGACGAGGACGATTTGAGGAGATCGGCCCATTCGAATATTTCTCGCGTTACTTACACTGTCGCCCTGGACTGTCTGCTTGTGTGTGAGTTCTTTCCCCGTATGTTTGTAGGTGGAATTCTTCGAGCCGGAAAGGTCTCGTCGCTCTGGTGTAACGTGGGAGAGAAAACCAGCGTACCATGAGTGTGCGAGAGGGGAAAAACACGAATTCCGGCGTTTTAGCAATGAACTTGGCCGCGATTCCGGCCCATTATGGCTGTCTTCGTCATGCGCGCGCGAGGTCCGTCACGGAATCGCTGACGCACGGTTTTTTCGGTACTGCGTGGTCTAACCTCTTTGGATTAATGATGGGGAGCTGAAAATAAAAATTCTAAATTAGCGAAAGTCTTGCGCGTCGAGGAAATTTGAATATTATCGAAATTATAGAAATTTCGCGTGTCTAAGAAAATCAAGCAAGAGGATTTCTTAATCATACACATTAACAAAGGGTTCGTCTCTATTATAGGCTCTCGTAACTTGCTTAAAAATCTATACGTGTGTTTATAAATTACAGTTTGCGAATCGAAAAATTATAATTTTTTTTTTAAAGCTATAAATTTTAATTTATCATCACTATCAAATTATTTTTAAAAGAATTCTAAACAATTCAAAATTGGTTTTCTCATACAAGTAGGTTAAAATTACTTCAAAAAATAAACATTGCCAATACGTTATATGTTTAACTTCAAAGCAAAGAGAAGCCATCCGATAACGATACCTACTAATTACAACATTGTCGCTTTCACGCGACGACCCCTTCGCAGGACCCCTCGGCAATCTCCTCAAGCCAGGCAAGCAGGAAGCGTTTGCATCGGCGATCAGCGTAAGAGCCCTCTCGCACAGATCGTGATGACATGTCGTGCTTCGGCGGCCGGGACGAGCAGATCTACCTGGTCGAGCTGACCGTCGAGCGGCTCCGGCTCGCCGCGGACAAGTTTCGCGAGGAGTTCGTCGATTGTCCGCCGGTGGTCAAGCTGAAGTTCATCGACTTTCCCGTCTTCGTGATAACCCACCAGCGTCGCCAGAGCGACAACAGCGACCAGCAACAACAGCAGCAGTCTTCGTCCCAGAAGCCATACGATGAAATTGCGGGCTTGCTGTACCGCTGCGGCAAGTCCTGTCTGTTTGTGAGGAAACCGCGCGACCTCGTGACGGCGATGCAGTCGCAGCCGCTGAGAGTTGGTGTCTTTCGGGGCGACGAGACGTTTCCGATCGCCGAGGCGACCGTGCCACTCAGTGGCTGTCTGTGCGACCAAGTAGCTATGGTTGCGAATGATGAGGAGCACAGGCCAAGGCCGTACGTGCTGGCTGGCTGTTTTAATCTCGTTGATCCGGGCAAAAATCCTGCAGGTTAAAAAAACATTGTTTATTTTAACTCTTTCTGAAAACTAATTTACTATATCTGTGAGGTATAAGTTGCCAAGTTATTAATTATTTTGAAAATTTTGTAGGAAATATAAGGCTTTATTTTCGTTTAACGTTCTTTGGGTCCTACATCATTTCGCATTATCAATTATACGACGACAGTTGCATTTTCAAGAACGACTTTGACGGCGAATTGCGAGTAACAAAAGTGATCAATGAAAAAGATCCAGAAGAGGATTCGGAAGAAAAAGAACCAGCTAAATTCAAAATTGGTGAGGGTACCGTGCTTGCAGCTATGAGGAGCGAACAGGCGACAAAAAATACTACGGATAAATCTAAATGATTATGTATAAACACGAACAGCATTATTTTGAATAAAATACATTTTATTTTTTAAATAATATCCTACATGATTAATTACTAAATGATTAGCTATTCCGTATCTCTAATAACTCAACATATATTTTCAAAGCGTCCCCGCGCTAATTATTATTATATACATTCTAAAAATGCCATTTTCATTTTGAACTTTACGTTACCATGGCAACATTTTTAGTTTAACAATTCAGTTCGGTATTTAAAATCTGTCAAGTAGGAGCTGTCCGTTTCCTCCCATAAAACTTTTTGTAACCTTATAATGTAATAGTCGAGCCTAGACCTCCTATTACGCAAAAAAATCAAAATTCCCAAGTAAAACAACGCGTATCCTCAACAAAAGCAGGAAAAATAAAAACGAAAAAAAGCCAAGGATCCATCCTACGCTAGGTTCCCGACAAACCCTCTGCCCATCGCGATCCGACCCAGAAAAACTTTCCGGAAAAAGGGCGCTCGCCGTATTATCCGTCCATGGCCTTGCTGCACTCGAAGCGCGTGCTCACGAGCGCGGAAAAGCTCGACGATCACAATTATCGAGGCCCCGTCTATCCTGGCTATCCCAACGAGTCAACCAGCGCGTGTCCGATCCCATCGACTGCTCCTGCTACGACGACGAAGAAGAAGAAGCTGCTGCAGCCGATGCAGTCGGCCTGTCGTTCCTCCGGCGAGCGCACGAACGTGCGCCAGCGGCGCAGAGCCCCAGCAGCAGCATCAGCTAACGACCCCGCGCACTTTATGCCCACCCATTGTGCGCCGAGCACGAAAAATGACGAGGCTCGAGTAGGAGGAGGAGGAAGAGGTAGGAGCCGAATGAGGGGTGGCGGAAGCGGCGAGCGGCTTTTCAACGGCGATGCGGACTTTACGTGGTACAACAGCAGATTCACGATGCCGAGGCTCCAAGGCGGTGGATGCACCACGGCAGGAGGAGCCGGCGAGATGTACCCCGCTGCCGGCTGTGGGAAAGCCACGGTTAGCGCCTCGCTATGCTCTGGGAAGGCTTAGAGATTAGATGGACTGTGATCTGTCTGTGTCGAGCTTTTCAGTTAGACTTTTTAAAAAGGCTTAAATACGTTATGTAAATCATATATATGCAGAGGGCTGAGTTTCATTTACTTTTTTTAGTTAAATTTCGGAAAAATTATTCTTCGTTAAATTTGTATTATGTTGGGGTTGTAAGACTAGCAAAAATAATATCAAACAGTATGAACAAAAATTCAATGTTATCTGAAATTTCTTCTTATTCTCACGCAGACTATAATTTTTTATTGTTAAAACTACATTACAATATTTTTATATTTAAATTATTTGAAATTTTAATAATTGATTTTTTTCAGGGAAAAATGAGAAATAGTATCTGCAATGAAGATTTTTTGCAATGGGACACCATTAATCCAGGATATTTAGCAGCAAATAAATGTAAGCTTAGACATATGGAAAAGTCAGAAAAATCTGCTTGTTCTTGTCCTGGTAAAGATCATTTAGAATCTGTGCTTAAAAGGAAAGGTCATAGTGTTTGCACAAAAAAACCATGTTTAGGTACAGATTGTCTCATTAAAGCTTTCAAGGATGCACAAGACTTTGTTGATTCTATAGGAAAAGTTCCAGGACTGGCTGGTCTTGGCATAGTAGAAAGTCCTTATTTTGGGAAACCTTCAGAATCAAAAGATATTACAAAAATGGAATCAAAACAAATTACAATAATTAAGCCTACCGAAGTAACAAACACACTTTGTAATACTCAAAATATTGAAAGTATAAGAAAATCAAATTATAATGCTGCTCCAAATCCTTCTAATCTAATAAAAAGATCTCCAGCTGTACAAGAAGGTGCTTCAACATTTCCAGATTCATCCACCTATGCCTCATTGAAATTGAAAAAGAAAGAAGAAAGAATTGATAAACCTAAAGAAATAGAAAGTAATACAGCAGCTGTTCAAATTAATGAAGATTCGCCTTGTGGAGAACCAAAATGTAAATCTAAACCTAAAAGGACTGCTACAGATGTAACAAGTTCTGAATCAACAGATAAAATTAATAATTTGCGTGATAAGTTGTCAGCCTTACCTAAAAATCACAGAAAAACTGTATCTAAAAATGTCAAATCTGCATCTAAGAGTTCCAAACCAACTCAATTTGATTACTCTTATGGTAATTCATATCCCACCTCAGTTTATGGCCATAAAAAATGTAATTTTATTCGACCTCGAGTCCCTGCAAACATGGGTTGGATGTGGAATCAAATGGATACTATTGGTAAACTTAAACCTCGTGTAGGATGGAAGCCCGGAGCAATAAGTACATATCTTCGTGAAATGTTAAAGGAAGCTAAAGAAGGTTTCTTAAATAATAAGAGGCCAATGTCTGCTCCTTCTAGAACTAAAAAGGGAGGAAAATTACAGAAATCTATGAGTTTTGGAGCAATGAAAAAAGGGGCTACTCATGCTGAAGAAGAGGTTGAAGAAGATGTTGATTTCCCACCAACACTTCACATACACAGAAAAGATGGTGTTTATTATGTAACAATGTATCCTATAAAACAAGAAACAACAGATGTACCTCGACTAGATGAGCCAGTTAATCCTCTTCAATTCAAAATTGTCAAGAGTAAAGATTCACTTGCATCGAGTTCCACAGCTTCAGACATGGAGATAGAGTTTTCACCTCCAGCTGCTGTCAATCGACTCAAAAAGAAACCAAATATTATTCATGTAGAGACCCAGGTAAAGCAGCAAGAAATTCTGGATGCTTGCAAAACTGATCAAAAAGGCAAAGGAAAAGATGGTAAATCAAAAAAAGATAAAGGAAAGAAAAAATAAATGTAAAAACTGTAAAGCACCAGTAAAAGATGTAAATATAAAAATAAATTATAAAACAAAATCAGTAATGTAACGTAATTATTTTGTATATCCATTGTGTCAGTCAATAAAATTGTGACCAAGTCAAAGAAAAATGTTAATTAATTGTATACCACATAATAATTTACCTTGAACAATCGGCTTAAACTTCAATTTTAAAGTCTTGTCAATTATTTTCATATAAATACTGCACTTTATAAACATACAAACATCATGCCTTCCGTTCTATTTAATTGATGATTTCCACTCGAATCAATAAAGCAGCGCGACAGCTCAACAATCAACGCGGGGACGCGCGACCGCGAATAAAATAAAACGACGACAGCCGGCGAAAACTATAACTTTCAAGTTCCGGGCCGATTCTTTGAATTGCAGATGGCGGAAACATCAATCTGCCGACTGAGCGGCACTAGTGCGAGAGAGATGGAACGAGAAACCGCGCGCGCAGGTCGCAGCAGGATTTTCTCTCGCTGGCGCCGCCACACGCGAACTAAGTATCGTCTCTCGTGCGAATAACGTACGTTATTATTCAAGGACCGTGTAGCGGGTGGCCTGCAATCGATATCGATCCGAGAAATCTTTCCGGAAAACCGCAAATCTCTTTCTAGTCTCTCGAAGTGCCGCAAAAGTTTTTTTAGTTCTCACGACTTCGTTAGCGCGCACACGAGGCACACGCGCGCACCGCCTGACCGCCATCCTCTTGCTCGCACCCCGCGTGACGTGACTAAGTACAAGTACTAATAGATCGCCGCTAACGTGCTAGCTATACTGAGGACTTTTGCTTAATTGCTAAGAGCAGTGAGGATTTTATTTTTTAGACCTTTCTACTCGGCAATGGAGTTAAACACAACGAACTTTTCAGCGTTGTAGCGTTTCAGATTTGCGTATGAAAAGGCAGTCTTTAAGGGTGACGGTGACCTCATCAAAGTTTTTTCAAGATTCCCAGAAATTTACAAAATTACTCTTTTATTGCATATGCACTTTTGGTATAACTTATTGTTATCTATCAGTGATAATCAATCTAACTTAAAAAAATGTATATAATTTATTTAATTATTTTATTTAATTTTACATTGTATACTTTACTTTTTTTTTAATTTAAAAAGGCATCAACGGGTTAGATTTTACGCGGCGGTTATACTTTTCCAACACCGATGGTTAGGTATACCTTCACTATTAGGTGTAAAATTTTTTCCTATACGCTGAAGGTACTTATAGCGAACGAAAATAACCAGCCTTCATATAGTAGTCGTTTTACAACCAGCGTTGTAAAATTGCTAAAATTTGTAATTTTACTATTCTGAAAGGTGTAAATTTACCCTATTTTAGGTGCAAAATTGGTGTAATCTTATAGATTTGTTGTATATTTATAAAAACATTTCTTACTGTTTACTTAGTATATAATATATGAGATAACGTTTGAATTGCGGTAGGTAAAAGTATTTTCAAACTTCGCGCCAAAACACGTGTTGGATTATTTATAACCTCAAAATTATCTAAAATGATGATGTGTTGATGTTTGATAAGTGATATCTAGGCACGTGAATTAAAATTTTTGTTGACCTTCGTGACATTGATTAAAGAAGATAAGTTTTCTTGCTCAGTCTGTACAAAATGTCGAACAAATCACTTGAAGAGAAAAATCGACAAATTCGTGAGCGTATGCTCAATTTAACTGAAGTTCGTTTTGGTCCTTTTCCTCACGATTCACCATGGCTTCGTCCTGTGCGAATGAATTTTATTCAGGATGGTAAAACTAAAACTTGGGATCTTATGAGTGCACATGAAAGTGTAAGCATTGTTGTATTCAATATCAGCCGTAAGAAACTTATATTTGTTAGACAATTCCGACCTGCTGTATACTTTGCTTGTCTACCTGAGAAGTCAGAATTAGTTGATGTTAAAAAGTATCCAGCAATAATAGGTCTTACAATTGAACTTTGTGCTGGAATTGTTGATAAAGACAAACCTCTAATAGAAATTGCCCAGGATGAACTCCGTGAAGAATGTGGATATGAAGCACCTCTTTCTGCTTTCCAAAAAATTATAACTTACAGGTAAATAATTTCTTGACTTATTTTATACAGAAGATTTTCTGTACTTCTCATGATCTTAAATTTCATTATTCTGAAATTAATAAACAATAGAATAAAATAATTTTTAATGATAGCACGTTTTCTTAAATTTATAACAGTTTTTATTTATCAGATAAAAATGGTACAGTTCAATTTATAATTATACTATCAAATCAATTTTATATACTTTATGATTCATGCCATCATACTAAAAATATGCAATGAATTAGACTGATTGTATTTAAAATGAGATTTTAATTGTAAAACTTTTTATAGATTTGTATCATCGTCAGCTACCAAACAAACGCTATTTTATGTTGAAGTTACTGATGAAATGAATACGCATCCTGGTAAAATTATCTACTTTGTACCTCAAAATGATATTGTAAACATGTACTGAATACTTTTTTGAAATATTTTAGGAGGTGGAGCTGATGAAGAAGGTGAACTTATTGAAATTGTTGAAATGAATGTTGATGAAGTGAAAAAATACATCAGTTCTGAAGAAGTTTCAAGCCCTCCTTGTTTTCTTAATGGTGTTTCTTGGTTTTTGGCAAACAAGCAAGATCGATATGCTTAATTATAACATTATAAGAGTAAATTATTTTAGTTCCACTGTATATTTAAAATCACAAAGTGTACTTTAATTTTTGATGATAAATTCTAGACAATAACTAGCCAAATTTAAACTAATTCAACATTAGTCAAATTTATTTACAAAAAGGTATATATACATAGAACAGCCTTTTGGCAGAATCATAACACTTGTGGTAGCAGGCATGAGATCTGTTTAATTCAACATTCAGATTGATCTTTTTGGAATTGTGAGGTAACCCATGCAAGTGCCCACTTTAGATTAGTGAGCAAAAATTTCAAAGATTTTGTCCACTGCTCTTCGGAATTGAATTGTATTCTGAAACATGTAAATAGTTTGCTTAAATTCGTACTTATTTTTCAGATAATCTTTTAATTTCAGTATTATTAACAGTTTCAGTGCGACTAATGTGTAAGGATTTTATGAATTTTAAAACATCAAATTTTATTTATTTAAAACTTTGAAAAAAAATGTTAAAACAACGCGTTTTAAAATTATATAAAATTATGGTGTTACTTTTCATCGTTTAAAATTTTTACAGCAGCATAAAAATAACAAATTTTTTTTAATAACTTATGACTCATATGGGTCATGACGCACTGAAAGTGATAAGCAAATCCTTTGTAAATACTTAAAAGCATGTAACATTCGATATAAGGCATTGTATAAATAAACGAAATTTCAATAATATCTTACTTGATTGAATATGAATTTCCTGTGGCAGAATCTTCTATTTTCCCTTTATCTATTCTATAAGGAAGACAGAATCCTTTATTATTTTTCTCCACGTGATCTTTGAACTGTTGAACACAATCAATGAATGCAAGCATGGCAGCATCAAATTTTGTATCCCATAAAAATTTAAAACCACCACTACCATACAAAGGCAATTCTTTGTGTTGGTCAAGTACTTCAATATAGCTATGATTACCAAATGGCACTAATCTAAATCTTTGAAATGTGAAATCCAATTTTCTAGCTAATGAACTTAAAAGTAAAACTGTTTGTCCCCATGCCGCATTGATTTCACTCCAATCAACTGGTGCACTTGGTAGCCTACCTAATCTAAAGGAATTAATAGTACCAAAGTGACCACTGTGCCAAATATGGAAAGTAGCGTTAAAGATATTTGTTTTTCTCAGTCTTTCAAATTGTGAAGCTGCATAGGCTAACTGGCATTCCAAACTAAAATAAACAATTTAAACATTAATTATTATCTTTTGGTACTAAATTATAAACATATTAAAAATACAATATTATTGAATCTTATAAAGCAGAATATTAAATAATCAATACACAAAAACTTATTAGCACTGTTTGATAACAATATATTTACATTGCTATAAATGAAAATAGTTAAAAAAAATTGATAATCAAAATTAAAAAAAAAGAAACATTTTCACGTTTTTTCGGTATTTTAAAGATTTAATTTCATAAAAAAAGTATACCTGCGACATTCATCTTCTGCTAAGATAACATCTCTTTTATGTCTTGCGTATTCTTTCCAATACCTCTCTTCTTCTCTCAGTAACCTTTCCCTTTCCTGTTCCTGTTCTGCTATTGCAGCTTTTGTTGCTATTTCTTCTTTCCTTAAAGCCTCTAGTTCTCTTGTCATTCTTTCTTCTTCTGCTCTAACATCTTGTAGTTCTTTTTCTAATGCTTCCAACTCCATTTCCTCATTACCTTGGAGTAATTGTTCAGCTTCTAACTTCTTTAAGTATTCATTATAATCCGACCATTCACCTTCTGTGAGTTTTAGCTGATTATCCATCATTAATAACAGACTGTCACTGCATTCGTCACATAGTGGATGATCAGCAGAACTATTTGTACTTAATAAATCAAAAAGTTGTGCTCGTACCTGTGTTTATATAATTGAAGTTAATTTTCAAAAAAATAATGAAAAAGCTTATTTTAATATATAGTTTAATAATCAATAATTTAAATAATCCTTCCTTATATGCCCTTAAATAAACATACCCTTAAATGGTGACTTAGGCTTTCTGTTTCTCCTGAGTCTCCAACTAACATAAATCCATTTGTTCCATTTGCGGATTCTGTAAGGCGAAATGGAGGTACTAAATGTTCTAAGCTGCTGCTTTGTGGTTCTACTTCTCCAACAACTTGATGTTGAATTGGTACTAGAATAACAATTATATGTTAGGATATTAAATATATCATGATATACTTATTTCATATAAGTTTTCTAAAATGATAATGTAAAAAAGGGATAACAACATTCTTCTTTTAAAATTTGTCATTGGATAAATATATTATAAAGTAACAACAACAGTCAATTTAAACCATTATTTATAGATATACAGATATCGTCATTTTTTTAATAAATACTGTAAACAATAAAAAAACTTGACGAAGTGTATACTATAATTATGAAACTATTAACTATAGTCAATAAAAACACATGCTAACAAAGGCCAATGGAACTCCGAATTTCATAACCAAAACAAGAGATTCACTCTGTCTTTTTGAATTGACAAATTAACCTACGTGATAACTCCGCTAAAGTGTGTTCTCCTAAATGACTGAAGGTTTGATTTAACTTTATTGGTTGTAAACATCGTTGACATGCAAAATTTACACTAGTTTTTAAGTCCACCATTCTCGTGGGGTTTATCTGTCAAACGTCGAACACAACGACGCAACCAACCTGCGGGATAGAACTGTTTTATTTATAAATATAAACGCATCTGATGTGACGCCTTAGAAACAGGGTCAGCTGATGATAATATGAAAACTCACCGCGAGAGGCGCACAGTGATACAGTATCAATTTTTGTCAATAAATTTAAAACAAACACTTGATTTTTTATTATTAATGTTAGGTACTGTTTTAAAAAATCATTAGAATGTTTATTTTCGAAAAATCGTAGTCACTATAAGTACTTTATGATATGAACCGAAAGAAATGATATAATTCCTAATGCGTTCTGAAACACCACCAGTAAACAAAGAAAGGTAGCTTGATGAAAAACGTATGCCTTTGAAATAAGACAGAAAGGTCAGCTGCCGGTGTAACTGAGAACTTAGAGTGACCAAAACTGACTCACATGGTAAATTTGCTTATCAAAGTTCTTTCTACAAAAAACTAATGCTAAAATGCTGAAATAAAGCAGATTTTAGCATATATGTAAAAATAATTAGTAATATTTATACAATACTGTTAATTTTCTATAAATTCAATAAAAACACGCGGTATTGATGGCCCACTTTAGAGGCACGTAGTGACACCATTTGGAGAGTTAAGAAAGTGTTTTTGCACATAATCACACTTACCATAGGCCGGTATCTGTCGGTATTAGAAAGAAAATGGATAAAAGTCAAAATATTTCATTAATGAATAATGAATAATAAACTTAACATGATAACAAACTATTGCGTGAAACATTGTCTAATTGTCTTATTTTTACCGAATTTCTTGTAAAGTTGGCTATAGTATTTATTTTTATTTACCGATTGTGTAACTTATGTCTGTTTCAGAATTAACACATAGAGGACTTTCCAGGTAAAGAATGGATAAGGAGGTGCTGCCATCTAAAATTTTTTTTTTTAATTCTTACAACATATTTAATATTAAATTAGACCTGCAATTTTTATAGAAGTTTAGTTAATAACATGTATGTTTCAATTGCTTATCAATAATAAATAATAATAATAATTACTGTATAAGGTAACTTGGGGTAATTCGGCCACCTTAAGCGGAATATTTTCTTTCTCCTTCTGTAAATGCGTTGGGACGAAATTGTTTTTCCTCAACATCTTATTATTCAATCCGGGTTCGGAGAAATAAAAAATTATTCTCGAATTATTTGACTAAAACAATGATTAAAAATCAAGCTCTAAACGCAGACCAAACGTTTATAAACTACGTAACAATAGCTATTCTACTGTTACTATATACAACGATTTGCAATGTTTCCAATAATATATTCTTACATGAATAACAAAAATTTCTCGCTCTAATTACAACCCATCTATATATGTGCAAATCCCATCAAAGTTGCGACAAAATCCGAAATCACGATTTTAAAAATTTTTTTCGAGCACACCTTCGGCGTCCGGTTTTTTTCTAGAGCAACTTCTTACTTTTTAAGAAAATGGCAAAAAATGCTCTTCTCTTCAAACCTCAGCCATATAGCTCAGGATTGATCTACTCTAAGTTTCCAAAAAGAAATTAAAATAATAGAAAAAGAGCTGTTAATTTCTTTTTTTTTTTTTTTTAATTGAAAAATGTTGATTCGTTCAAAAGTTACAAGGGTTTCAAGTTGAATGTCGAAAAGGCATAAAAACGCAGAAATCCCTGGAATCGGC